>JAATLQ010037652.1:10608-40701 GCA_013421005.1 Heliconius erato x Heliconius himera | reverse complement strand
ATTTTTATTTTTTAATATATTTTTTTACTCTACTTTTAGTAATTACTCACATTTATACTTCACGAACTGCACTTATATTTTTAGTATATTTAAATTTATTTAGTTGATAATATGCTCACTATTATTATATGGATATACGTAAATACTATAAAAAGATAATCCCGACTGTAATTCATTTAAGAAAACTTAACTTCATATTATTCTCATAAAAATAGTTCAGTTATATGATTGCCAATTGAATATTCGTAACTAAACAATCCTTATCTTGTCTTGTACGCCAGTGGATGTTGATTTAATGTATGAGTATAAAGTAAGTTCAAGGATTTTATTAAAAAATAACAATTGCAATACAAAATACGTTATTTTAATATCTTACTTTCTCATTATTTTTATAGGATTCTGCCACGGCGATTTTAGTACACCATATTATGAAGGATAAAAACGTTGACCTAAAAAAAAGTGTTGAAATGAATTCAGGAATCTCTGAAATATTTTCAGAAAATCAAGTAAAGATAATGATTTAATTTGTTCTTTGTAGTATAAATTAATATTTGAAATTAATCATTTTTTTTTAATTACAGCGCTTTTTAGAATATCAACGGAAAAGTTTAGATACAAAAAATTCTGAAGATGCTGATATATCTAATTTAAAAGAGAAGGAAACTGATTCTATTAATTTTTCACAGATATTGCTACAACCTAAAAATGCTTCAAGAAATTCCGCGGAATTAATATCAAATATATCTCAACATCGACAATTACGAAATTCTATAAAAAGTGAAAGTTTTACAAACACTAATTTCAAAGATCATAAAGCGTTAACTGACTTAGCAAAAAAGGATATCAGTGGCTTGACTTTTGATCAAAATCCATTATATGGACATAAATTAACTGATAGCGCTATTATCACAAAACAATATACATCTACATCACTACATTCACTTGAGGCTTCGAGAAAGATGTTACAAAATAACATAGATGCAGTTCATAGTAAAATTGTTACTATTGGGCGAAAAAGTAGTATTATAACAGAAAATGATAATTTAAAATCAGAATATTTGAACTCCAATCCACCTGGCAAAAATTTTCAAAGTAGAGAAAGAAATGCTGATGATTTTAGGACAATGACAAATAACAATATACTGCTCAAAAATAAAAATAGTGTGAATAATTTTGAACTTGCAAGGCATATATCAGCTAAAGGTTCCAAATTGAATGTATCGCCTCCTTCGATTGCTTTAAATTTAAATTTTCATATATCCAATAACAATGATAAAAGCATTATTTTTATTAAAACATTTGATCCTATGTTACCACCTGATAAGCGTCTAGAAGATAGATTTGTATCTACCAAGTGTGTAGTCATTGAAAACGACAAAGAAATAAAAATGCCTATAACTTCCGACATCGATTTAACATTGGCTATTAAAAAAAGTACTGTTTCTAGTTATCTACATACTTTTATTCCAACTAAGTGTTTTTAATCTTTTTTTGTACTTTTACAGAAACAAGTACGAGGAAAATCCTTAACGAAACCAATAGCATTGGCAAAACGTTAAGTGAAGGAAACGTAAATAATAATTTATTATTGCACGACACGCTTAATTCAGTTTATAACAATCTATTACCTTTGAAAGAAACAATTAACGATTTGAGACAAGAAACAATGTTATTGTCGCAACAGCAAATACATTTTATAGAATTGTTAAACAAAATTGAAACAAAATCTTTGCGACTAGTTGATGTCGATCAAAAATGTAAATGTAAACAACATGCATTAACTGATATGCATATATATTATGGTCGGTGAAATAATATATAAGCGTCTCACGTCTCATAACTATGAAATACTTGATGAAGCTTCACATTAAACAGATGAAGAAAGAAGTTACAGATATGCATTTAAGATTTTTTTTATACGCATCAGAAAAATAAGAGGGTAAAATATCATTTATATATACCTATGTCTTTTTTAAAACAAAATGTTTGTAACATAAAACAATATAAGAAGTAGCTTTATTTCTTTTCCGACATAACTAGAGTACCTAGTAAGAAAGTACCTAATATTGAAACGACCGGTCGCCGAATGTTCCATACATTACTATTGTTATGTCGCTCCTATAATAGAAGTCGTGTTGAGATACAATCTGTAATATAGCTTTTATCAATAAAGTGACTATCCAGTATCCAACACAAAAAGTTTTTTAATCAAATAAACTCTGAAACTTTATAATATTAGTAAGTATAGGTGCAGATATTAACTAAAATAACTAATAATTAATCTCTATATATAATAAGACAGTAAAAAGTATTTTGTCTGTACATTTAGTAATTTTGACTGAAATAGATAGAGGGACACTTAAAAAGAATAATAGAAAGCAAAAAGATTTTTTTTTAATTTCTTGTCTGTCTATCTGTCGATATTTATGTCCACATTTTTCTCTGAAAGTACTGAACCGATTTACTTGAAAATTTCACCAATTGCTTTGTTTTAACTCAACTTAACTACTAAAGTTTGGTTCATCAAAATCGGTTCATTAAAAAAAAAGTCATCGTCATTTCAATGAACTCAAGGCATTAGTTTGCCTGCGAATATTATATAGCAATCGCGCTGGTAAGATTCTTGGCTAAAGAATGACATTCGAAACGTCTGGGTTATATGACTGTTGATAAAAATAAATATTTTTGAAGCACTATTATATAATATTTTATACAATAAAGTAAACGAAATTGAATTGTTAGTGGAGATTACCTTCATAAATCATAGCAGTTAAGTTTAAGTAGTAATTAATTCACCACAGAGATAATGAACGATTTGATCTTGAAAGAAATATCAAGTAAATATAAAGATTTTTTGGTTCGTTCGTTCGTTTGAAATAAATCTATATAAAAATGCCTAAAAACATCCTCTCTACGTGTACTCTGTAATAACTACATATTTACCAATTGTACATTTAGCTAATAATACCTATATGTAACTAATTTAAAAACTGTACAGGAGTTAATATGCAATCATTACAGTTATTTTACAAAGAATATTATGAATCCTTACCCAAATTAATTATTTATCATTAAAGGCTGTTTCTGAAGCAGTAAATTAAATTATTAACTGACATCAGCACAATTAACAGAATTTTAAAAAACATAACATAGGTAAAAAGAACGTAATGTTACAAAAATATACGTATAGTATAAGTTTAATAAATAATTAGCTTTATGTATATTTTATAAATCAAATATCAACATTGGTCTTTTTTAGTCAAACAAACAACAAAAATTCTTATAGAAATTACGATAATGTCTAATCATATTAGAATATTACAGATTCAAATAATAAAAAATCATATTAGAAGTCATTTTAGTTGTCAATCAATTCTGCTTATTAAATCAATTATATTAGTTTAAGCGGGCGAAGCCGCTGGCGAGCCGTTAGTTCATTAATAAATTAATTTTTATTAAGAGAATAAAATATGAATATATTATCTATATAATATATTTATGTCTTCGCTTTGTCGAGATAAATTGCGGCGTTGAGTTCCGCCACTAAAGACGCAATGATTCCAGAATTCTCCAGAGCGGAGTGTCTTAATACTAGTTTCCCTCTACCTACTCTGCTACTTGTGGGAAACAGAGTGAAGCCGAAAAAATAATATAAAAGACTTGATCAATTTTCTTAACATATTTCCTTCAATTTTCAACATAATGCACCAAAAACTTTAACACCAATTTTTATTTACAAATAAGTAAAAATTATTCGCGTTTAAATTTCCTTTGGATCCAAACTACTATTTAAACATACTTTCATTGAATATTGGACCCAAACTTATACAGCTTTTGTAGCTTTTGTCGTTGTGGACACCTCACTCACAGCTTATGTTTACCTATATATTCATATTATGAGGTAATCTAATATTGCTTTATCTCGTACTTATGGACACCACTTTCATATTTGTTATATTGTAGATGATCTCCTAGTTCTTTATTTTCTTAGTTCATGTATTTTATTTTACCCTCACACTTTTTCTATCATACCAGAGTAAGCAGCCAAAATTCTACATTTTACGCTTGCTGCCCAAAAGGTCTTAGCGGATAGAAAAAGGGATTCTTACTTTACTTTAGCTTCACGTTGTATCCCTAGCGGGGTAGTCAGAGAGAACGGAGCGCTACGGTCTCTGCATATCTGCCCCGCCTCAACTCAACCTTAACTTTTTTATACTCCTCCAGGGGTTTTCATGCTTTTTACGTGACCTCATCCAGTATCTATGATACTGTGTATTCGAAGTCAACCGAAAGGGGTCATCTCTACCTTTCTTATCGTTCATTTTTTTCATCATAAATCTCTTTAGGAATTCTCTCGTCATCGGGCTAGGAAAAGGATATATGCCGACAAAAAGGCAGGCAGACAATCTTTTTAAAAATTATAAATTCGAGTGCGATGCCCTTAGTTAAATTCAAGACAACAGCAGCAACAGCCTAGTTAAATTTAAGGCAACAGCTTATAGCAGTGCCAGAGTCTTGCGATTATGAAGAAAGTACAAATATAATTTTAAGGGGATCCCTTTAAAATCCACATTATCTCTTGAGGCCTCTCTCCACGCTCCTCTCCAATATATCCTGTATACATACTTTTGTAATTATTATTTTATTATAAAATAAAAATTAGCTTCACGCTGTATCCCGCACACAGCAGGGTAGGCAGAGGGAACCTAGTGTTGAGACACTGCTTTCCCCACTTTCTGTCGAATTCTGGAGGCATTGCGTATTGAGTGGCAGAACTCAACGCCGCGTTTAACCTCGACACCAAAGCGAAGAAATGGAAATATAAATTTAAATAAATATTTCATCTCCTCGAGTGGGGATCGAACCCACAACCAGTCGGTTTTACAGTCATACCTCGTGCCGCTGCACCACAACTGGCCTCGATTATTATTATATTATTAGGATTATTTTATTATAGTAAAGATAAATTAAGTTATTAATGTTATTACATGTTCTTAGTAATATCAAATTACATACAACTGAAACTCAGAATGATAAGAAGCTTTGAAGATAAAAACTAAATAATATAGGATTAGGATTATTAGGATGTATTATTATAGTATTTATATAGGATTTAAATTAAACATCTCATCATCAAGATAATTTAACAAAAAAAACATCTTATACATCCAATAACTTTTTATAGCGTTACAGTGTAATCAAGTGTATGCAGATGGAGCCTAGTGTTAAGACACTCCGTTCCACACTTTCCGTCGAATTCTGGAGGCATTGCATGCAGAGTGACGGAACACAAGGGGTTTTACTTCGACATCAGAAATATAAATTTAATTAAATATTTTGTTTACTCGAGTATGGATCGAATTCACAACTAGTCGCGTTTACAATCACACTTTGTGCTCATGCGCCGCGACTGGCCTCTTCTGATATATTATATAACTTGCTGTTCTGATTACATTTATATTATTTATATTATTATATTTATATTATTATATTTATATTATTATATTTATCGGTTATGATTTTAGAGATACCTATTATTAATATAATCTTCAATGATCACAAAATGTTTAAATTTAGAAAGAAGTTTTTTTTCTTCATTATGGTTGCTCTGTTAAGGACATGGGGTTGATTCTATTAAAATATTGTAAATTGCGGTTTTGCTAATTCTCAAATAAATCACGGCAAGAAAACGATAAATAGCTGTGCAAGGTTTTCTTACATCAATAAAAGAAAGGACAGAGGTAAACTTAATAAAAATATCTTAAAAATATCATGTACTCTGAAGACTAAAAATATTAAGGTAATAAACATATTTATATACATAATAAAAAGTATTATATTAGTATCCATTAGGTGCAACAATGTAACATTAACATAAAAACCTGGCGTGATGACATCCAATCCAATGTCAATTATAGCAATTACTGTTATTATAGATGCCGCCAGCTCCAATTCGGCTCATTGTGATTGCAACCTTGAAGTATTTTAATATTTTTGTCCATATTTAACGAGTACATTTTTAATTCGTATATATTTATACTAGCAGCCAGCCTGCGGCCTCGCCCGCTTTAAGTATATGATTATTGATTTAATAAATAGGATTGACTGACGACTATAATTTTTAATACTTTAATCTGTCATATTCCAATATGATTTTTTTTTTACATTATCGTAATTTCTATAAGGGTTTTTGATTGTTTTGAATTAAAAAATACGACCAAAGTTGATATTCGATATTTATAAATGTATATGTAAAGCTAATTATTTATTGTACGTATATATTTTTGTAACATTACGTCCTTTTTACCTATGTTATGTACGTCTCATCATAATTTTAAAACTGTTAAATGTGCTGATGTCAGTGAATTATTTAATTTATTCCTCCAGAAACAGCCTTAAATTTTAAATGATTGACTTGAAGGATTCATAATATTCTTTGTAAAATAATTGTAATGATTAAGTACATAGTAACTCCTATACAGTTTTTAAATTAGTTACATATATCATTAACTAAATGTACAATTGGTAAATATGTAGTTATTACAGAGTAAAAAGATTGGTTTTATGCATGTTTATATAGATTTATTTCAAACGAACGAACAAACCAAAGAATCTATGTATTTACTTAATATTTCTTTAAAGATCAAATCGGTCTTTTTCTCTGTGTTGAATTAATTACGACTTAAACTTAACTGTTATGATTTATGAAGGTAATCTTCACTAACATTTTAATTTTGATTACTTTTTGTTTGTACTCTGAACAATAGTGCTTTAAAAATTTATATTTTTATCAACAATCATATAGCCAAAAATCTTACCAGCGCGATTGCTTATAACATAACATCATATAACATCCGCGGGCAAAGTAATGCCTTGAGTTCATTCAAATGACGATAACTTTTTTTTTAAAACAATTTTGATGAAATAAACTAATAAATTTAAATGTTAAGCTGAGTCAAAACAAAGTAATTGGTGAAAGTTTTAATTAAATCGGTTCAGTTCTTTCGAAGATAAACGTGACCATACATATAGACAGAAAGACAGATAGAAAAAAAAATTAAAAAATATATTTTTGCTTTCTATTTTTTTTTAAGTATCCCACTATCTATTTCAGTCTAAAATATTAAATGTACTGACAAAATATTTTTACTATTTTATTATATATAGAGAAGATATTTATTCGTATATAATTTGATTATTTGTTTATTCAATGTCTCATAATTCAATTTCTTCCTCCACTACGGGCACTCTCTCCTATTGGCTGGCTATGCTATTGCATCGAAGAGGCTATACGTCACTCTAAATATGAAAGTGAAAATGGTTCACAATTTTAAGATTGTCATTGGTGAGCTTAAGCATAAGCATGATCCGTCACCGTCTTCCAGTCGTAAAAAATCGATTTCCCCTGCACTCTCATATTCAACGCAGTGATACAGTTTCAGGATTTCTGGGTCAATATTTGCAGTCTTCAGTGATATCACTCTATTATGGTGGCGCGGTAAGACAATCTTGTCCATTATACGGGCCGCAAACTAAAGAGAATAGCAATTCTCCTGTCCTGCATCCACATCGCAAACAACAACCTCGATTCCTCCGGAGCTGGTGAATTCACTGTCATAACATGTTTTAGGGAATTTTCATGAATTAGCCTACTCCAATCCTGTGGTTTGTCCTGTAGGTCATACCCCTACCTACCTACTCTGTCCTGTAAGTCATACCTTACCTACCTACCTAACCTATCCTACCCAACACTGTTAAGATGTTGGTGAGCTTGTTGTTGGAAGATTTGACAACTGCCCAGATTGATTAAGTATTGGTAGCTTCGTGAACCGTGCATGCTAAAGACAATCGATACAGCCCTCAGATTTTTTACTTGAAATGTATTTAAATTAAAGAAAAATGCTATGTTTTCCTTAATAATAAATTTATAATAACACAGTTACACGAGTATGTATAATTATAAATTAATAAATACTTTACTATTGAAAAAAATATTAATCCTCAAGTAATAGTTAATAAAGAATGCAAGTTATTTACAATTATATATTTATCAATAATTTATAAACTTTATATAGATTTCCCTGTAATAATACTCTAAATAGGTAATCATAGTGCGCGCTCTGACCTCTATCTCGAAAATGGTTCAAGATATAAAAAAATACTTAATCAAAGGTTATAGAGAATTCAATCCTCTACAATTTTTATAATAAATACCTACATAAAACATAAAACCCATAGGAACTGAAACATTTGCATTAATTTGTAAAAAAATATTGTTTCAAAGATCCTTTGAATGAACCTTTGAATTTCGTTTATAGCTGACAATCTCTTATTCCGATATTTTTGCCCTCAGCTTCATGCTGTATCCCGCACACAGCAGGGTAGGCAGAGGGAACCTAGTGTTTAGACACCCCGTTCCCCACTTTCTGCCAAAATTTGGATGCATTGCGTGTTGAGTGGTAGAACTCAACGCTGCGCTTTGCCTCGACACCAGAGCGAAGAAATGTAAATTTAAATAAATATTTCATCTCCTCGAGTGGGGATCCAACCCACAACCAGTCGATTTTACAGTCAGACTTTGTACCCCTGCGCTACGACTGCCCTTGCCCTGAATTCTTGCCCTCGTTTGACTAATTTGCCTGGGCTACTTTAAATGATAGAATTCGAAATGAAGAGATGGCAAGAATATAGAGTAATACTTCGTAGTGAAATTCTTCGTATTGAAATTTTGGCAAGCCAAAATTACCACAATAAATAAATGAAGAAAAATTTATTATGCATTTTATAATATCACAATAAAAAGTTTTAAATTATAAATATACATAGCCCAAAACATAAAATTAACATTTACTAATATTTTTAATATATCTTTTTAGGCATTTATTTATTATTTGTAATAGTGGTTTACACAACTACCTAATAAAATATGACAATGGAACAGTTATTTACTTTTTATCTATATATATGCAGGAAATATTAAGCATATAATAACTGACTGAATAATAGACTCAAAGATGAGGATTTAAATATTTGTCTTAAAAATAAACGTTACTAACTATTACTATTGTTTTAATAATAATAACTATGCATAAACGAGTACTTAACTAAGTCATTGGTATTCACAATTAAGCCTAAGGTAAGAAAAGGTAGGGTCTAATTCGATATACTATTGTTCTCGTAGATTTCATTGTGACCACGAAAAACAAAATCGCTTGACAACACTGAAATGTTTGGCCGATATTCATACGCACGTCTTCGCGCAATTGAAACTTACGCCAAGGTCTCTCTGTTATTACTATGATCTCTCTACTATTGTAGTAGATCTCTCAACATTACAACTATGTGTATAGCTTTTTAGTAATAAACAAAAGATTATATAGTGTAAACGATTGTAGTGATAAGATTCGGGAAATATATCTTGAATCGTAATTATGAGTTAATTTATCAGTAGGTGCGTCAAGTCAGATAGATACTAAATTGTGAATTGACAACAAAGTAGAGCGGTCGTCTTTGTGAAATTAAATAACTGAATATTGTTCACGTGTATTTTTTTATTAGAAAAATATTATTATGGTGAAAAATCATACGGAAACTCTATCAGAAGCTGTTGATTCTAAGACTCAAAATGAAGTGGATCTGGATCAAGCACTCTCTGTTGCAGGTTTGAAATAATTTATTTTGCTTATTTTACCAAATATGAAATATTACTGATATTATTTTTTTTTATTTTGGGCGTCATCTTGATCTTCCACTGAACATATTAATTAAACGTTAAGACTACAACAGCATCTTAAAAGTTTAAATTGTTTCTTTTTTGTAAACACAAATAAGCAATTATAATTATTTTTTTTGTGTCACGCATGTATTTTACTTTGTTATCATTACTCAATATCTAGTTTTCAATTAGAATTTCTGGTAATTTGAATTTTCATTCAAATACTTAAAATTACTTTAAGCGTTAAAATAATATTCAGCCTCTGAATCTTGAATTACTTAAAGCTTAATAAATTCAGTTATAGTTATTTAATATAGATTGAATAAATTAAAGACCGTAATATTATTAGCACAGGTAAAAAAAAATAAGCTACCTTTTATTAATGACTTTTCTTTATGACGGAATGATTTTCGGTCATTAATTTTTAATATAAGTGTTAAATAACAAGAAGTCAAATATCACCTTGGAATTTTGTATATTTTTTGGTACAAAATGTCGATAGGTGTAGATATAGGTGTCGCGGATTTTTTTTAGAACTAATTATATTATATGTTTTTGCAACACAATATACTTACATACATTTAACTATTAAGGCAAATTATTTCAGGCTAACTAAAAATTACACGGTAATATTATATAGCCCATAGAATTTCTTACAAATTTAGTTTTGATAAAAAACAGTAAAAAATGTATATCCGACCAGTACTTCCAGAGATCTTAACGTTTAAACAAACAAATTATTCCCCTTTATTAAATTGGTATACAATAGATATTCGCTCGCAGCTGCACATGCTTGAATGCCTTAATGTTATGCTTGCCAAAAGACAGTAGTCAAAACTAAATTAAAACCAACTAAGACGCTTCTGACATCAGCGTGAACAAGCGCTCAGGCAAACTAAGAAATAGACAAAAAAAATTAAAATTATTGTTTTTGGTTGTATTGCACTATTAAAAGCCATCAATATTTTTTTCTTATATATCTTCCATGTACATCATCATGTAAATATTTATATTTATTTTAAAGATAAAATCAAATGAAGCTAGTCGTGGCGGAAAGTATGACTGTAAACGCAACTGGTTATGTGTTCGATCCTCACTCGAGGAAATGAAATATTTATTTAAAATTGAATTTCTGTTTCTTCGCTCTGATGTCGAGGCAAAGGGCGGCGCTGAGTTCTGCCATTCGACACGCAATACTTCAGCATACGCCGAAAAGTGGAGAACAGAGTATCTTAACACTAGATTCCCTCTACCTGCCCTGCTGTCATACAGCGCAAATCTATTTATTTTCATTTAATTTTATTCTTGTAATATGATTATTAAATATAACAGATACAAATATTTCAATAATTATTTAATACTGATTATCTCTTTTTTACCGTACAACCTCCTACGTGTCTTTTCCATACAACGTGACTTTGGCGAAGTGATATGTTCTCAACTCTCACGCTCGAAACGCCATAATTAAAGAACTGAACCGAATTATTTAATACTTCAATAATTATTTAACAATTCAATCATCAAAGTGAAGGAGAGATATCATACGAAAACTGACATAATAACCTCGCTCTTTCAGTTTATTCGAGATAAAAACTTTGTAATATGTTGATGATGTCATTAAAACGTGTCACTTATAGAGATATTGTTTTCGGTTAAAATTTTATTCATCAAACAAAACGCAACGGAAATTATTATGTCCGTATTAAGTAAAAATATAAAAAAAACTTTTAAATTGTGTTTTTATTATTTACTAGCGGCCCACCCGCGGCTTCGCCCGTGGCTTCTCCCGCTTGAACTAGCAAGAAACAGCAAAACAATGTCAATCTCACTTAAGAACTACATTAAAGAACCAGGCTGACAAACCCTTGGAATATAATATTGCAAATGTTATTGAGACAAGACACTAAGTTCCTAGATTCCCCTGACTATCCCGCTATGAGCGCGATACAGTGTGAAGCAAAAAAGAAAAAGAACTTAAAATAATTATGAGTTTATTGCCTATATAAGTATTTTACGTCATTATTGTTTGCTAGAGTAACAATGTTAAATAAATTTGAGGGCAGTCGAGTCACAGTGGCACACGAGAAAAACGCAGCTTTGAGTTCTGCCACTCATCACGCAATGCCTCCAGAATTCGGTGGAAAGTGGGTAACGGAGTGCCTTAACACTAGTTTCCCTCTACTCTGCTGTGTGCGTGAAGCTCATGTTTTATAAAATTATCATTTTATTCCAGCAATGTCTTGCTCATGAAGCAAATATACAGAGTGGAAGCGTCAGCGCTTCTTTTACGGGAACAGCATATAGGGTAAAATATTTTAATCTCATACCTAAAGAAATTAATCAAGATATCTCAACAGTTTAGACGTAGGATTTTTTATATTTTCAAATCAATATATTTAAACTATTATGAAATACTCATTTAAGTTTTATTATACAAAATCTACAAATACTTGACTAATAAAAATATAATAATAAGTTCAATATAAATATTAATTTTATAATTTAAATTTAAATACAAGTAGTATTTAATTAAAAATAACATTCAGATATAAGTAAATTCTTATGTAACTTTAATAGACATTTCATTTTTCAAATTTAATTAAAAGTACGTTTTTACATACAAAAGGGTTTTCACGTAACGATTCATAAATATCGACATATAATTTTATATACATATACAACCTCTGACTGATAAGTCCCCGTCGTTGACAAATCTGACTGGAACAACATACTTGTGTTTTTCTCGTATATTTGTACGTACTCCCACGACCTATAATAGTATTAAATTTTTTTTTATATATTTAAGTTATAACTGAGCTGAGCGAAGCGAAGCTTTTGGTCAAAAGTGTTTCGTTGTAATACTACTCATCCTAGACCGTTAAACCTACAGCTCTAAAATTTTGCAGAAACGTTGTGGATGACAAGATGATGATGAGTTTGGTCAAAATTGTAATTGTAATTTTTGAGTAAATGGTCAAAATGTGTCTCTTAGAGTTAAACTGTAGAACGTTTTGAAATTATATGTGTTAGTAATAAATATGTCAGTTATATATATGTCAGTTTTATTTTAAGTACATTCTAGTTTTTTTAATTACTTTGCGTAACATCCGCCGTGCACAGCATGTGGCGGTAGTACAAGTAAGTGCAACGTATAAAATTTGAAGATTTGGAGGATCTGACCTGAAAATCAAAGATAATCTTTTTAATTTCTCTCTCTCTTTCAATTATTAAAAACTCTATGGAAATGGCGTTGTAGCAGCTTCAAATTACAATGGCCAAAATAAGATATTTTTTTTTCAGCTTTTTTCAGCACACAACAGGGTAGGCAAGGGAACCTAGTGTTAAGACACTCCGTTCCCCACTTTCTGCCTTATTCTGAAGGCATTGCGTGTTGAGTGGCAGAACTCAACGCCGCAATATTTTTTTTAACATATGAATGTAACTTCTCACTTTCGTTGTTACAGGTCTCGGGTGGTATAATATAAAATACAGTTTGGTCTTAGCTCTGTTTTTAATATCCTGTATTATAGAACCAGTTGGATATTCATATATTTTGCCTGCTGCCAAATGCGATCTACAAATGACCAACGCCCAACGGGGTATTATTGGTTCCATACCATATATTGGTACGTTTTGTTTTTTTATGTGAATAATTTGTTGTGTCACGAATGATTTTTATATACTTGGCGCTACATTGTCTCGGTACGCCTTTAATTGATTTGTTTATACTATGATCTTCTTTTTTAATACAGTTATCTATGATTTATTTTCAATAGATAAAAGAGCCGTTTTAATTTTTTTTCATAACCACTTTGCAGGAATAGTTGTTACTTCATTTCCATGGGGCTACCTGGTGGACACACGAGGGAGGAAGAAGATGGTGGTATATAGTTCTCTGGCTGCTGGCACTTTTGGTGTTATTGCAGCGTTTATGCCAGATCTAATAAGTTTTACAATGTTTAAATTGCTGAGTTCCCTATGGTAATTTTCCGATAGATACCTATTGTAATTACGTAGTGTTACTTTTTAATAATGTCATGCCATGTGGCATTTATAATACATACAATAATACATTTCAAATTGCTTATATTTACATGTATTATTAATGGATCTATTCAATTACTATCCTCTCACACTCGAGGATATTAAATATTTAATATTTTTATATTTTCGCTCTGCCGTCGAGGCAAAGCGTGGCTTTGATTCTTTTTGCCTTCAGAATGCAAAAACGAAAGTGGGAAACGGAAATGTTTCTTAGTCCGCTCTATCTCCCTGCTATGTTCAGAATTACACCGTGAAACTAGAAAAAAACATTTCTACATTATGAATGTAATGTGCGAACAAATTTCTAACTTAAAAGATAGTTAAAGTCGCATACCACCCTCCGAAGATGAAACTCCGCAACATGTAGCATATAGGAACATATTTTAATATATAAATGTTAATCATAACGTTTTAGTATAGCATGCCCAGCTGCAGTACCATATTCATTTATTGGAGAAATAATGCCTCCCCGCTACAAAGATATAACACTATCTATAGTAAACGCAATGCAGATATTAGGATCGGCCGTAGTACCAAGTAAGTGAAGATTTTATTAGTAATAGTTAATTTTATATTTACTAGAAATTGTGGCTTACACTATAAATAATATGAAATTTGGTCAGGATAAATAATGATGCTGTGGTTATACATTACCTTTGAGAATTTATTTTCTTGTTCTCATTATATGATTTCACAATATCTGTTCCGATATTGTGCAATCATATCAACCGTAGTAAATAAAAAGTGTTATGACAATATAGTGCCGTCGTCGTGTCGTGGACACGAGCCATGAGATAGATGACTGCGCAGACTTGACTTTTAGATTTCTCGTACATTTGATTAAAAAAAAAAGAAAAAAGAGAAAAAAGAGTTCCCGCAAAGTTCACAGAATCTAACTTTAGGGGGGTTACGAATCGTCTGTGAATATAGAGGTTTTTAGACTTATGACAATATTTGAAATATAGCAAATATTTGAAGTTCTTAATTTAAAATATATTAATATTTATATTGCTTTTTTCATTTATTTTCAGTGCTAGCATGGGCAATTCTACCATTCAATTTCAAAATTGATTTTGGATTATATAATTTCCGACCCTGGAGGTTATTAACGCTTACATATTCACTATTTTTTATCATTAGTGCTATTTTGATGTCTTTGGGACCTGAAAGTCCAAAATATCTAATTTCACAAGGAAAACATGATGATGCTTTGCATATGTTAAGAATAATTTATGCAGGAAATAAAAGGAAGTCTCTTGAGAGCTATCCCGTAAGTATTTAATTACAAATAAAAATTCCATTATATAATATTAAAGATCTCATTATATATGTACATATATACGGACGTTTTATAAATTAAATATTTTATTAATTAAAAAAAATATAAAAGTTAACTATGAATAAATAAATTTTTAATACCAGAAAAACCGATTTCAAACAACGAACTAAAAAATAAAAAATAATTTTACATAATATAAAACTTACTTTAATTTTGTTTAACAAAATTTTTGAGAGCGGTGCCAAGTAAAACAAAAAGGCTTAGTATCATAATTCGATATTGTGGTAAAGCTGTAGTAGCATTAGCTTGATAACATCATAACACCATATAAACAATAGTAGTAGATCGAAAGCGTATAAACCGTCACGTATAAAATGTCACAGACAGACAGTTACTTTCAAATTTATAATATAACATAAGGATATGGATAAATTGTTTCACAAAAAGCGTGTTTTTTTAACTATTATTTATTATATAAAATATACGTTCCAGCATGTATATTAATATTTCTCATGACTATGATAACATTGATATTACCATGACCTTATAAGAATAGAATAAAACTAAATCGTGTAAACATAGTATATTAATCTTGCTTATGCTTATCATAACATAAATATTGTCGACGACACATACATATATTTGTGACTAGCGATTGTGTATACATTGATAGCTAAAATATCAGCTAATTCATTAAAACACTTATTTTCTAGAAATATTGTCCCATGCAATTTTATATATAGACATATTTCTTTTATTTATGAATCAGTTAAAAAAAAACAAAAATATTAAGGAACGTTTTCCAAAATACAACAATAAAATGCATTTAAATTAGTTAAGCCATTTCTGAGATAAGCTTGAAGAAACGCGCAGACGAAAGACAAACCGACAAAAAAAAACCATTGTTTTGGTTCTATTACATTGATAAATGTCCCCAATAACAAATTTCCTCATATGTATATCTTTCATATACAGACATTAGTTACAGTTTTATTATATATATATATATATATATATATATATATATATATATATATATATATATATATATATATATATATATATATATATATATATATACAGGGTGGAAGAGGCAGCGCTCCATTTACAGAAACAGCATATAGGGTAAATATATTTCAAACCTATACCTAAAGAAATTAATCAAGATGCCTCAACAGTTTGGACGTAGGATTTTTTTTTCATTTCACGATGTTTATCCATACCTGTACCTGTGTGCGTGCGTCATCCTTACAAATGGCGTTTTGT
Organism: Heliconius erato x Heliconius himera; assembly: GCA_013421005.1. Lineage (NCBI taxonomy): Eukaryota > Metazoa > Arthropoda > Insecta > Lepidoptera > Nymphalidae > Heliconius > Heliconius erato x Heliconius himera. The sequence goes on along the minus strand of JAATLQ010037652.1, from coordinate 24,397 downwards.
TTTAAAATGACAATTTTATTATTTATTTTGTTTGAAAAAAAAACTTTTTCATTTTTGGGAATTTATTTTTTTCTGAATTATATTAGGCTTTTATAGAGTAGTTAAAACTGTGGTTTCATTTAATGTGGTGCTGACACTTCCATCCTGTATATATACACAAAACAATTATCATAAGATACAAAAAATATCTTTAAGCAATATTCATATCACTTGACGTCATACCTTACTTTCATGTTGTTGGTAATATTATCAGTCAATAACATATGTTTATCAAAGAAGAGCACTCAATAGCTTACGAGTATTATATATCGGCGTTTTTGGCATTTCTTTAGATATTTGTGTATTTTACATACAATGTTATTTATGCAATTCATAGTATTAATGTCATCCCATTTTATCAGCATCCTGAAGTACCTACATTATTTTCTGCAAATAATGATTTTATGTCTAAACATATAAAAATGTGTGTAGATGTTTTGTCTGATCTAATAGATTTACTAATTGGCGCCCGCAACATCGTTTGCGAGAAAATAATAGTAGTAATTTCCTGTATTTTCAGAAAACGCTTTATGAACGCTCATAACGCTGAAGAATTATTTCTAATATATTATATTAATTACTAGCTTGTTTTCGCTCGCTTAAACTCATTAATTATTTATTTAGTATAGTCCGTTTAAATTCTTATTGATAATCGGACGTAGTCGTATAAAATTGCACAGAATACGTCTGCGCAGAAAACGTTCGATCAGTGTTACCCTGTTATGTTATTTTGTCCCACGCTTAGTAAATCATATTTACATAATAATTAAAATATCTGATCATCTTTATGTTGTAGTAAATTATACGAAACGAAAATTTTATGAGGATATATAATTATCGAAAAATAATCCATACGTCGTTGTCGAGAATAAAATCGAGACTAGCCCGAAAAGTTATTTCTTTCTTGTGAATAATCAACAGGAGTCAATTCTAAACTTTTGCTTATATAGTTATATATAAGCAAAACTATGATATAAATATTACTAAATAAATATGTTTTATTACGCCATTTTGTATATATGACGCTATCATATGATATTATATTCATATTAATAAACTGATATATAGCGTTGCGCTCGACTGTACTTTACTGTTGTAGCTGCCCGGTCGGCGCGTGTGAGTCTATGTGCACCGCGCGTGCTTCTCTTATGCAATAACGGTTGTGTCGGACTATACACTGATCTTCGTTAGTGTTTTAATATATAATGATGTTTGCAGCGCACTTAAGATTTCTTATGTGAAAATTATTTAAATCTTAGGAAGGATTGCATAATTATAATATCAATAAGAATATTCAATTGCTTTAAATTAAAAAGAACAACCTATTTATACTTATAAAATCAGCTTCACGCTGTATCCCGCACACAGTAGGTAGGCAGAGGGAACCTATTGTTAATACTCTCCTTTCCCCAATTTCCGCCGAGTTCTGAAGGCATTGCGTGTTGAGTGGCGGAACTCAACGCCGCGCTTAGCCTCGACACCAGAGCGAAGAAATAAAAATATAAATGTAAATAAATATTTTATCTCTCGAGACTCAAAAGACTCGAGAGTCGGGGTTCGAACTCACAACCAGTCGATTTTACAGTCATACTTTGTGCTCCTGCGCCACGACTGACGTGTCTGTGAACTTAGCAGAGCATTGTTTTCAAGATAAATATCAAGAATAACTTGCATTCTATTATAAAATTAAGAGTTCTCGCGTCTGTCTGAACTTTATTTATTTTTAAAATTAACTATACGAACTATTTTTTTCATCCCTATGTGCGCAGAACTCGCACCGATTTTTATTTGCAAAAAAGTTATCTGCTACGGGAAGTTAGCAGATAATTTTTTTAAGTAACTTTTTCCGGGGTAAAAACGCCAGAACTATTTGTAAAATCTATCAGGAAGTATAGAACTCAGCTGCATGCGAAGAGAACTCTATTTTATTTTTGAACTGCTGGATAATGCTTTGCTATGTTCACAGACACACGACTGACCTCAACTTTATTTATACTTATAATAAAATCGTAACTTATCGGTTTTTGTACATGGAAAATATATTAGAAACATTGTTATTGAGGGCGACGGTAATAAAAAAAGACGACAATAATAAAAAAAGATATATCAATGTAAAGTATTTTATAAATTGCTGTAAAATTAATAATTTATTGAATCACCTGACACATTAGTTTTGAATGTACAGTTATCGTCTTTTAAATGGTAATGTTATTAGAACACGTGAGTAGTATAATTATTATTTTTCAAGCGGGTGAAGCCGCGAATAGGTCGTTTTTGTTGATAAATTATCTAAAACCTATAAACCTCTAAAGACTATCTAAAACAAGTTAGTTTTATTTTGTTACAATTTAGTCAATTTGAATGAATTAGTTTATGTAAATTAATTTAGCTTCACGCTGTAACCCTAGCTAAGTAGTCAAAGAGAACGGAGTGGCAAATGCTTGAGTCAAAATTAATTTACTTACGACTATATAAACAGATTTGTTAATTAAATAACCTTGATAAGTATTTATTCATTTCTTTCTTGTTTAAGAAAATTTATTAGAAAAAAATATATTTACTTTAAGATAAAATATTGCAATCACATATTATACCGGAACTTATATATTTAAGAATATTTAATACTCATAGTATTTTTTTCAATAGTGTCAATCATCATTACAACGCATACTCGTATATATGAAGAAGGCATATATTAGGCAGTCAATTAAATCTATTGAAAAACGAAGATAATATTTTTTTCCCAAATTAAAAAATAGTCTATGCTTTTCACCTGAGTATTAACATATTGACGAAAAATATTCGAAAGGCTTAAAACTGCACTATAATACCATATTATAATATATTATAGACATTGTATGCATGTCGTGCTAAGTCTAGGTCGCTAAGAATTGAAAAAATGGTTAATATTACATTAACACTATATTTATCTGCAATGTTTAAATGTTTTTGAAAGAGATGAAAAAAGGACGGAATGCAAGATCAGTGTAAATAGTAAGATATTAGAACAAATGAATGAAGTGGTATACTTGGGATGTATGTCCAGTAGAGATGGAAGATACGAGATGGATGTGGAAAGGCGTTTTGCTCCCAGTAACAAGGTTAACGGAGCCTTAGCTGCATTGATGAGACGGCGAAACGTCAGCACAGCTGCGCGTTTGGCCGTACACAATGCAGTTTTGGTACCGACTCTGTTATACGGCAGCGAAACTCCGCATATCCTCTTCGTAGGATATGCGGAGTCAGCTTAGCTGATCAAATCCGCAATGAAGAGGTACACAGAATGGCAGGTACTAGCGAGGATGTCACGGTGAGAATGAAGAAGAACGTGCTCAGTTGGTTTGGGCAGTCGAACGAATAAGTGATGAAAGAATGGCAAAAAAGATTTATGATGGAAAAGTGAGCAGTAAGAGAGGTAGGGAGAGACCTCGGTTGACCTTCGAAAACACAGTATCAAAGATACTGAAGGAAGGTCACGTAAAAAGCATGAGGACCCCCCGAAGGGCATGTATGAAGAGGTTGATGGCAGTGGACGAGGCGAAAGAGGTATGTAGAGACCGTAACAACAGACCGTAACACAAGGGATAAAACGTGAAGCTAAGGTAAGTTAAGTTAAGTTTAAATGTGTTTACAATTTATTACTTGTGGTACAATATAAAAAACATATCTAGTTATTCGTCTATTTGTTGCGCACATGTCTAATGCAAATTAAACAATTATGTGATTTTCTCACAGACACGATAAATTTTTCAGTCAATTTAAAAATATATTTATCATATCTTTAGTGTTAATATCAAGCTAAAAAGATTTTAGTAAAAGCCAAAGAGCGATTAGAGTTCAAGAGCAAACCACGTAATACTATTTTTATTTCTTAAAAATATTGTTATAATATTATTTATAATGTCGGACATATGTAACGTTTTTAAATTGAATGTGATGGTAACCCTAAAAAAAAATTATGTAGTATAAATTATTGAATTGTCAAAGATTATTATTTTAGAACTACCGGGGACTAAATCGCCTATCGTACGAGGACACTGATTTATGCGGCCTGTAAGAACAAGTCTCCATCTACTTTAGTGGAAAGTGGTATCACAAGTGCTCACAAAACTAGCGAAGAAACTGTTGCGTCAGATGGTAATTTTCTATCGGCCATCAGAAACGAAGCACACAAAGTTATTTCTCAAACTGTAAGTACTGAACTGATAAAAAATCGTGAAGAATTGCGTGAACTGCAAGATCATCATAGAGTCATCCATAGAATTTCTGTCGAGTCGAGTATTTTTGACATTGTGAGACCGGAATTGGAAGAAACAAATAAAGAAATTATATTAGTGAAAAAAGATAATAGCGAATTAAGAGACATAGTAAATAGTCACGCAAATACTATAAGTATTATTGATAAGGAAGCTAGAGCAAATAATATTGAATATTAATTAATATAAAATATAGAAGTTCTTTGCATACTCTGTGCATAAAAGTGAGAACTTACTTAAGACAGTGGAACAAATGGGAAGGATTATAAGTACCATTATAACTAAGGGAAATGTAGTTAAATGTACCCGGGTAGTTAAGTTAAATAAGGTTTCCTCACGTCCAAGATCTGTGGTGGTTAAAATTAGTACTTCGTTGCTAAGAGATAACTTTTTGGCAGAACTAATTAATTTAAATACAGCGCATCTTTGATTATCTGGAGACAAGAAACCAGCTTTTATTTCAGAGCACTTGTCATCTACAGCTAAGGATATCTACGTTGCAGCTCGTATTTTTGCCAAAGAAAAGAATTCTCGTTGTGTTTGGTCGCGTAACGGAAATATATTTTTACGTAAATCCATATCAAGTGATAAATTATAAGTGAAATCTCGGGACCACTTAGTTACTTTAACATATAAAGTGTTTCAAACTTTGCTTCTTAATTGTGTTAATTTATGTATTATTACTTTAGCGTAAAAAAATAATGGGTTATCTCTTAAATATATTTTACAAAAATGTTAGAGAAATGAGAACTAAAAGAAATGAAATATATCTTTCTATTCTTAGTACAAATTATGATATAATAGTTTTACAGAAACTTGGCTTAATAGTGGTGTATTGAATAATGAGTAAATCGATGATAGATATTATGTGTTTCATAGGGATCCCGAATTTAGTCAATCCAGTAAATTGGATGGGGGAGGAGTTTTTATAGCAGTGTAAATTTTTTTTAAATGTTATAGGGTTAGCTCATGGGAAACTAATTGTGAGGACATCTGGGTTAAATCATTTTTAAATTTGTGCTGTATATAGACCCTCTCCATTTAATATTTTCACTCTTGAACAGTTTACACAGAACGTTGAACACATTATAGTTAGCGAACAATCACTGTTATTGTTGGCGATTTTAATATATAGGTATTGAAATGGACTTCTGGTGATCACACTTGTAAAGTAATGCCATGCAATAGCAGTACGGCAGTGTCTATATATGGTAATAGATTAGATCTTGTTTTGGCACAATTAATAATATTAAGGTACAAGAAAGTAACTTCTCGGCATGCTTTGTTGATAATTTTCATCCGCCTTTAGATATCGACATTAGAACAGAATATGATGATTCATTGTTGATTAAAAATATTATAATATAAGCATGATTTTAGTAATGCGGTCTATGGATCAATAAACAAATTTTTTGGAGATATAGATTGTGAATTTTCGTTTAATAAATGTGACAATATAAATGATATGACCGATATTTTTCACATACAATTACGATATATAATAGATAAATGTATTGAGGCCAGTCGTGGCGCAGTAGCACAAAATGTGACTGTAAAACCGTCTGGTTGTGGGTTCGATCCCCACTCGAGGGGATGAAATATTTATTTAAATGTATATTTCCATTTCTTCGCTCTGGTGTCGAGGCAAAGCGCGGCGTTGAGTTCTGCCACTCAACACGCTATGCCTCCAGAATTTGACATAATGTGGGGAACGGAGTGTCTTAATACTTATACTAGGTTCCCTCTGCCTACCCTGCTGTGTGAGGAATACAACGTGAAGTTATTTTTTTTTATGTATTTAAAAAAAAAGTTGTCAAAGAAAATTCACCCTACCCTATCCACTAAGTTGGTACTCTAAAAATTTAAAAAGGTGACTTACCGAGAAAAATAAATATAGAATACTGTCTAAAAAATATCGTAATCCGATGGACGAAATTGAATTCAAATTATTGAGAGATAGATATGAAATTATTATTAACTTAGAATATAAAAAATACATTGCAAACGTTCATACATTAATTTTATTATTACAACGCATCTTTGCCCTAACATATCTTTGTTCTAACAAATGTGACTTTTGTGCTACAATAATTTTGAACGGCGTTTCATCAACTAATGGGTCTGATATTTGATTTGCAGTTTGAATTGTCAAATATCCAAGAGAAGGATATTATCAATAAATTAAAATTCATACAAATAAAAGAGCTGGACACGATAGTATATCTTCATTAAACAGTGTGCTGTTCATCTAACTAATTTACTTTTATTATTTTATAAATCTTTGTGTGTAGGTGAAATCTCTTGTTCATGGAAAGTAGCAAAAGTTGTACCTGTCTTTAAGACCGGTGATAGTATTATTTATTTATTATTATTTATTTTACTTATTTTATTATTACTTATTTTAGTTATTTTGATGCGTGTCAAGTTAGCCTTTAAGTGAGTGCGGTGTACAATTTATGTTGTAGTCTCATATGATTTTTCTTTGATTTTAGTATAAGAATTACGACTGTATATTACGTTGACTTCCTATTGAATTAATTAATAAATAAATAATATACATATATATTACTACGATGCTGGGTCAGTTCCCGCATCTCAAGTGTTTGATATTTATACAGGATGGAAGAGTCAGCACCACTTTAAATGAAACCACAGTTTTAACTACTCTATATAAGCCTAATATAAATCAGAAAAAAATAAATTTCCAAAAATGAAAAAGTTATTTTTTTAAACAAAATAAATAATAAAGTTGTCATTTTAAAATAAAACGCCATTTGTAAGGACGACGCACGCACACATAAACCTATCAAGGAAGCACCGCCGCACACGGCTCATCCCGAAATCGAGTCGTAGGTATTGGCGATAAAGTTCAAAGTTGTTTAACCTTTAGTAGTATTTTTGTAGTAGTAAGTGTTTATGTTATTGGGATCTATACGTAATCGCGTCACACGAAATACAGATATGGATAAAAATCTTGAAATTAAAAAAAATCCTACGTCCAAAGATTAATTTCTTTAGGTATAGATTTCAAATATTTTTCCCTTTTTGCTGTTTCCGTAAAAGGAGCGCTGCCTCTTCCACCCTGTATGTACCATGAAAATAAAGTCATTCTTGAAAATATATCGATCAAATCATTGAAATTCAAAACATTGAAAAGTAAAACACAATGATATTGTATTTTTTTTTCGTAGATGTAACGTACTTATAATATTACATGCGTACATAAAACTCTTGTTTTTGAGTATATTAACATTTATAATACATTTGGTATGTGATTATTTCATATGATTTTTTTTATATTCTCACTTGATTTATCTATCTATTATAAATAAAGCAGCAGTAACGCACGTACCTATTATTAAAATGTATTCACAACACCACGTCATCTAAACACAATATCAAGTATCAGCTCACAATCAGAATTTTTATTTGCACACATACACATAGTACTACAAAAATACTACTAAGCGTTGCCGATCTTCTACTTTTCATTCATAAAACACATAACCAAACGAGAAAGAATGATATTTCTCGTTCTTTGTCAGGCAACTACCTATTTTTTATAATAAATCTAAATAACGTTCAAAGCTCTTATTAAAATTGTTTAATAAAATCCTACTTTAAGGCAATTTATTATATCTCCTTTATTATTAAATTATTTTGAAATAATGCATGCTTATTAAATTTTTAACACACAAAATGATATTGAACTACGATAGACAGGTATTTACATTTAACATTAGTGTTACATCATTTTCCTTTTATTACCAGCTTCACACTGCACCGCTAATATTTTAATCATAAGTAATATTAAAAACTCAACATTTGTTTGTATCTAGTCTTAAAAGAATGTATTTTTGATGGTACTCTCAAATACTGACACATAATAGTATCACATTTAAGAGAAATATTCAGTAATCACATGCCATATTCGTCACAATGATAAAATTAATATTAAAGAACATCCAAATAATTTAAAACACTTAATAATCATTCAAAATCTAAAGACTTTTTTCTGTTAAGGAAGTTATTCCTTAACAGAAAAAAGTTTATAGGAAGGAATAAAATAAAATAGGACGATAAGTGATTTATTCGACTTCATTAAAAATTTTAATAAAAATGATATAACTTAGTTTCACTTGCGAGTAATCTACGTAATTTGATTGTGACATTTTTTTTATTCCTACGAAAATTACTTTAAGTTTCAAGATGAAAACTATAATATAAGTTGCTTTAGGTTTTACACTATTACCATGCCAAGATTCGTTCAGTTCCATTCAGTAGTTTTCAGTATTTTTTTCCTATTAATACCCGTAAGTTATTGCGTAAAATGCGAACAATAAAAAAGACCATTAGAAATATTTTAATTTATTTATTTAATATTAAATGTTCATAATTGTCCTTTTGAAGGTATAATAATGAATTAACTCACAAGTAAGAGAAAAATAAAAACATTTATTGGTATTTTCACAACTGGCCCAGTGTGAGTTGTATTCGCCCATGAAGGATTCCACAGTAACAAGGACTTCACGTAATAACCTCCTCCTATCAAAATAATACTATTTTCATCACTACTACAGCATATGTTTAAAGATTTTTTTTATTACCTTTAACATACGGGAAGCTGCCTTTATTTTCTACACTTGTATTAAAAGCGATTTAGAGCATACATAAAGATACCAATTTTCAGTGTTGTCCTAATAGTTTTGAAATAAAAGATGTAGCTAGGACGGGCAGACGGACAGACTTAACGTATCTATAAGGTTTTTTGACATTCACACGGGGAACCCTAAAAAGATAGGGAGTTGAACACTTTAAATAAACGTTGAATTTAATTACTGTATATACGCAATTTCCTCATATAAAAATATTTTAAATATAAAATAACAAGCCTTATTTATCGGATATATTACGTAAGCTATTGAAGTCATTTATTATTTTATTAAATTATATTTACAAACTTAAATAAAATAATCGATTTCAAGTGTTATCATATTCCTAAATCTACATATATGCACAAATACCTAAATAATAAAAAAAACGGCTTTGCGCTTTTTCCGAATATGGCAGATTGAGTAATAGTCCATTAGGGTTTCCGTTCATTTTGGAGACTCGTTTTATTATACCGGAGCAGGGAAATTAAAATACATCGTTTAATTGTAAATATTAATCCGAGTGTAAATTGAACCGAGAAATCATTCATCATATGAAAATAATAATTGCCTAATTTTCTTTTCTTTCTTGACTAAAAGCCATGATGATAGATTTTCAATAAAATTTCAGAATGATTAAAAGATGATAAATTTTCAAAAAAAAATGTTATAAACAATTCTATAAAATTGAGAAGTATATGATAATTACAAAGTATATGATGTTTCTGCAGAATATCAAGATTTAGTATTAAAAATACATACCTATATACTGTCGTCATGCCTATTTGTCTGACGGTCTGAATAAATGTCCTCATCACTTTAGTACTCTATATACATAAAAAATATTTTTGACAGGTCAAAAGTCTTAAGATTCCTGATGATACTAATAAAGAAAAAGTATCATTTTTTAATTCACTCCTTATTCAAACGAAACCTTTGTTAAAGTCGCCTTATTTAAAATGGTTGACTTTAAATGGAATTTTGTTTTTCGGTGTTTTTGCTACGTAAGTAAAATATAATTACATACATATATCAATAAAATAAAAATCACTATCTAGCAAACTGGTCGTCGAAATTTTTATACCTTGTTACAAATTATTTATGTTGTTTGCATCTCTGTGCGGAGATTTTTACATATTTCCGCCACCCAAAGATAATTCTGGCAAGAGAGAATGCCATCTATTAAATATTTTTTAACATTTTTTTAAGTGTTATTCCACAGCTAAGAAAGAAAAAAAAATCGACGTAGGTTGATGAGAACGTATGGCTTAGTGGTCAGAGCGCCTGGTCGTTTTCCAGGAGGCGTGGGTTCGAGTCCCACTACGTTCAAATTTTTATACGTTTTCTAAATAAGTATAATTTTGAGTTTTGAGTTGTTTTGTATTTTGAATTTATTGAAAGTTATGTATGCATTATGTTTAAAGTTTTGCGTCAAAATTTTAAACGATGCTATACAGAGAAGGAGTAGGAGTAGTTTAAATATATTTTTTGTATTTATATAACTAAGAAAATGGAAAAATGTGACATAAACTTTCACCATTGATAAGCATGGCTCCAATTATTTTTACAACACATTGTAATTTTTAAAACACAGATTAAATGGTCTCTACATGTGGCTACCAGATGTTCTTAATAGAGTCCTGACAGGAAGCGGCGATGGAGGCGTTACAGCTTGCGAAGTGATAGCCCAAAGGCTTAATGAGGTACATATATTTTTATGTAAATTATAGAAAACATTTTTTTGTAAATAATACCAAGGTATCAATTACTACAACTTACAAGGTATCACTTACTACAAGGTATCAATACCTTTTAAATGAAACTATTTTAACCGGATTAATCGCGTATGTTTGGTATTATACATATTTGGAAACCCGACGTTTCGAACACTTTGCAGCAGTCCGTGGTCACGGGTAGACTGAAATGGCATTCATCTGTCACTTGACCTAATTATTATATCAAACTACCGTCAACGATTTCACTAAACACTAGGTTCCCTCTACGTACCTTGCTGTGTGGGGGATACCTACAGCGTGAAGCTTTTTTATTTTATTTATTTCATTTATTATATATTTCTATATTATGATGTACATAAGCATGGTTTTGTTTCTTTATAGACGGCAACAGAATCGGCAGTTTGTGACGACTCTATAGAAACGGCCACTTTCATGATAAACACAATAGCTAATTTTACGTGCGCATTTATAGCTTTAGGTGTAAGTAGCACTGTGAAACTGATTGGAAAGAAAACTCTACTTATTTTAGTATTCATCGTTATAGGCACGTTTTGTATTTTAATTAATTTCGTTACACAAACTATACTATTCGCCATACTCCTATCATCCGTGCCACTCATGGGACTCTCAATTGGCCCTATAAACGCATATTCTGTGGAAATATTTCCTACAAATTTAAGGTAAATATTATTTTATTTAAGGAAAAAAATAATGGAAGGGTCGGTCTGTCCAAATGCAAAAAATAATATATTTCTTTAAACAATGATTGTGTGTTATACATCTAGATTTTTCTAAATCTTTGATTGAAATTCTAAGTTTTAAATATATGAGCACATTTAGTTTTTTTTAGATATTCGAAAATATAAAATATAAATTTATTTAAACATAATGCCTCCAAATTTCGAAAGAAAGTGAGGAACGAAGTGTCATAACACTAGGTTCCCTCTGCCTACCCTGCTGTGTGCGGGACATCGTGAAACTTTTTGATTGATTTAATTAAAATTAATATTTGTAGAGGGATGGCCGTCAGTCTCACAATGATGGTGGGTCGATTCGGCTCTATAGTGGGAACTAATGTGGCCGGAGCACTTATCAACGCTTCTTGCGAAGCAACATTTTACTTATTTAGTAGTTCATTAATAGGTTAGTATATACACAATATTATCTAAAAAAATATTTACTAGAAAAAATACAATAGACAAAAATATATCTATGTTAACTAATTATCTACTTTATTACCTAAACAACTTTTTACTGGAGATCAGTTGTGGCGCAGAGGAGCAAAGTGTGACTGTACGCGACTGGTTGTAGGTTCGATCCCCATACGAAGTTCCTCTGCTGTTTGCGGAACACAACGTGAAACTGTTTTATTTTTTTTAAATTAACTTTTTAGATAATAACTGAAATTATTTAATAACATCATATATTATTAATATACGTATATCTTTTAATTTTTTTTTTATTTACAGTTTGTGGATTGTTATCATTTTTACTTCCGACGTCCAATGCTAGTTTAAAGAAGCCAAATCTAAACAAGATAATAACACACCTCTAAATCGCAATAGAATATCAATATTAAAAATAAAATTATATTCTTTGAGCTTTAAATTTAATTGTAAAAAAAATATTTTGTAAATAAAAAACTAAATAAAATAATCATATCATTTATTTTTACTCATATTATATAATTTGTCAAGGTTGTTTCCTCTCAAATTCATTGGAAGAAAGGTGAAACATTTTTAAATTTTGACATCATGGATGCTTAATTAATTATTTAAACATCAAAAATATAAACAGAAATACAGATAAATTAACTCATTATGATTTCCACATATCAATTATCATTTATGTTTGGAATCTACTGTTTAGGTTCTCTAAATAAATATCTAATTTCAATTAGTTGTGCTGATAAATAATTAATGATTAAACGAACTTACCTGTATGTGAAGTTCAATCATAATTATATGAGCGAAACTGCTCATTCGACGCGATTTATTACAAATTGTAGCTACGCACGCAGCAGCCATCCACGGATATTCAGAGGTAGTCAAGAAAAAAATATTAGATAAGGTTTTCATTATATACGGTAATGATTTACCGTATCTATTTGAAAAGAACCATGAGATAGTACTGTTCGCTGATGACACTTCATTGATTTTTAAAATAAAAAGACGACAACTCGAATATGACGATGTAATCAATGATCAGTAGTGTATTTGCCCAGTGTTAATAACTTATTATTGAATAGTAAAAAAACTAAATGTATTATTTTTAGAACACCTAACACGAAAGTTGTTGAAGACTCTTGAATGGCGAACCCGCAGATCTTGCCGATTCTACGGTATTTCTCGGTATCACCATAGACTCCAAATTACAGTGGGGACCCCATATTGATGGATTGGCGAATAGACTTAGACACTATTATACAATATTTTATATAATAAAGTAAACAAAATTGAATTGTTATTGGAGATTACCTTATAAATCCATAAATCATAACAGTTAAGTTCAACACACAGATAAAATAGAAAGAAACATCAAGTAAATACAAAGATTTATTGGTTCGTTCGTTCGTTTGAAATAAATCTATATAAAAATGCCTAAAAACATCCTATCTACGTGTACTCTGTAATAACTATATATTTACCAATTGTACTATACATTTAGCTAATAATATATGTAACTAATTTAAAAACTGAACAGGAGTTGATATGTAATTATTGCAGTTATTTTACAAAGAATATTATGAATCCTTATCCAAATTAATAATTTAACATTTAAGGCTGTTTCTGAAGCAGTACATTAAATTAAAATATTAACTGACATCAGCAAATTTAACAGAATTTTGAAAAACATAACATAGGTAAAAAGAACGTAATGTTACAAAAATATATCTGTGTATTTCAGAAAAAATGACCCTGTGACGAATAAGAAATATTATTTTGGCATATCATAAAATTGCTTATATTTACTCTGATATTAAAGAGTATATTATTAGCTACCTAAATATACTATTGAAATTGAAATTATACCATAAATTAAAAAAATATTCAAGTTTTCTTTCAACATATGGCGAAAAGTATTCCTTTACGTCACAGACTATGAT
>JAATLQ010037652.1:0-10508 GCA_013421005.1 Heliconius erato x Heliconius himera | reverse complement strand
AAAACAAATCATCTCCTATTATCTAACAGATATGTTTATATTCTTTCCCAAAATAATAAAAAAGTTGCTTAATTTTATCACATTACGAAATAATTAGCGAAATAAATTCTTGTTAGTCACTTCTTGGACAATTCACAGTAGAAAAGTATTCATTGCTGATTAAACGTATTACAAAATCAAAAAAACATTCAACGTGAACAATTCTTGACAATAACAAAATATTAATAATCATAAAATAAATTCTATAAAATGCTAAATAGATATTAAAAAACTAAATTTTGTGCAATTCTTTATGTCGGACAGTGACTAATTTGAAACCTTCGTGATGAAAAGGAAAATTTAAGCAATATCCACACTGTCAGTTTGAAAGTAAAATAAAGCATATTTTTTTTACATCTTTTACCTTGTCCACTGACATCACCCTCTTCACATATCCTCTCCAGAGGGTCCTCGTGCACGACAGGCATGTCGAACCAAAAGATCACATCTCTACAGCATTTACCTTTCTTTTATTCTTCTTCTGTAATATCCACGTTTTAGAACCGTATACATAATCGATATCAGAACTCCAATGTGTGGAGCTATGCTGACGTTTCGTCATCATCAACGCAGCTAAGGCTTTATCTCTAATGTCACTGTTTATACGCCTTGGAGAGACCTATCCAAATACAGATAGAACAACCAACATGACATAACGCAGCATTGTTTAACTCTCGATTTGATGTCAAACCAAGGTGGCATGCCAGATCGTGCACCCATACAGGCTAATTGATCTCCTTAAAGAGACTTTATAGCTTGGAGCAAGAGGCCATTCACCTTGTACCGGGATAATATCTCGCATAATTTAAGTCTTATAATCCAGGAAATTGCATTATTAAGTCCACGAAACCATAAAAACGTGTTTACGTTACTGCCAACATTGGGTCTTTGTTGAATAAGATTGGATTCATATACTTTTTCAATTCTAAAGTTTAATTAGACATCCCACTACAGCCTATCGGCTCTTTCTTGCATTCTTCTCAATATTTTGGCAAGCTAATGAAATGATGGTGCGTATTATGCTCTATAGCTTGCACGTTGACTGTGCCTCGCCATTTGTCTGGTATCCTCAATCTGATTTCCAGCATAAATTGCACAGATATATTAAAACCAATCCATCTTTACTCAGTTGATGTAATCCCAGACTCGTGGAAGATCGATGTAATGCACTCATTTCCGAAGGAAGGCAATGAGTCAGATCCAAATAACTGCAGGCTCAATCACTATCACGGCTTTGCTTTCTAAAATTATGCAGAGCATATATATAAATAGCCAGCTCTTGCTGGTTATATGGAGGATCTCCGATTAATAAATGAATATTTACCCATAAACCTTGAAATTCCCTATGGCTGCGCGAATTAATTTTAAATTATACAAATGATACTTTTGATCTCTCCGTAATTTCCAAGTGTTACACATGAGTTATAAAATAAAATTTTTAAACATTCCTTGTGCACTAAGCTTTACAATTCCTAATAGTCACATTTTTGTTCCGGTAATATGTCACGTAACGCACAGGAAGTGACGTTTTCATCTCAAAAAACTTTTCGAGTTAAAAATAACTAGCATTTAATTAAATTATCTTGTTTTTAGCTGTAGTAATGTAATATAGGTTAGATTTTTGTTGAATTACTACGTGATAAATAAAAGAAAACGAATTAATTTGTGTTTAAAACATCGTCACTACTCGGAACACTTTTTCTGTACCCCGAAGACACAGAAACTTCCGTCACAGTTTTTGTCGAAACTAACTTTAGTATAATAATGGCGATATTACAAATACTATGACATTGATGCCAGGAAGACAAAAACAATACAAATTAGATTTTACTTGTGTAATCAAACTCACCGTGACTACTCTGGATTTTCCGGTACTATAGTTTTCGTAGGACAAGATTAAAATACTGATATTATTTAAAATTACTGTAAATTTATCACATTAGAGTTGAAAAAACACTTAATAAAATACCTGTGAATATATTTAAACACTTAAACATATTCAAAGTCTAATATATTAAAAGTAAGACGTATTTGAAATCGGCAAGAGTACCGTGGGACAATCGAAATCTGTACCTCATATTTTGCTTTCTTTTAAATATAAAAATAGTTATCCGCTTTTTATGGTACTTTTTAATTTAGTTAGTTAGTCAACATTAAAACATTTACTTGTGGTGAAAAAATCATATTAGAATATTACAGATTAAAGTAATTAAAAAATCATATTAGAAGTCATTACAGTTCTCAATCAATGCTGCTTATTAAATCAATAATCATGTATTTTAAACGGGCGAAGCCGTGGGTAGGCTGCTAGTTTATAATGTATTTGGTACGAGTCTTTATGTGCATCATATATATCAGTACCGTAGTATTTGACAGTTTGACTCTACCGTTGCCTTCCGAGTTCTGCACCCACTATATAGACGAAACGACGATTGCGACACTCGGGACGACAATATATTAACTCGTCTCGATTTATATGGTATTAAAAATATATAGATTGTATTATTCATAATTAACTATGTTATTTATGTGTATTGCCATGTATATTTTATTTTATTTTTTTATTTATGTTTAACTTATACCCAAGGTACATACTGTTACACATTCTCGCTGGTACCTGCCATTCTGTGTATCTCTTCAATGCGGATTCGATCAGCTAAGCTGACTCCGCATATCCTACGAAGAGATTGCATCTCCACGGCTATCATCTTTCTTTAATTTTTCTTCTGTATTACCCACGTTTTTATCGCATTAAAAAAGATAGTTCTAGCCACAACAATTCTGCTTTGTCTCACATATGGCTGCCAAACGTGGACATACGATCACAAGGCAAGATATAAAATCTAGACAACTCAAAGAGCAATGGAGAGAAACTGTCTTAATATGAAACTATATATATTACTGCAAAAGACAGAAGTGGTACCAAATTGTCTTAACACTATATTAAAAGAAATAACAAAATTATTTCAAATTTAAAAACGAAAATACCCAACACCCATTATTTAACCAAATACATGTACTCAATAATCCTGTAGAATTTAAATGAGTTCAATCTGGTTTTGTTTTTCTATTTTTTTATATGTTACGATTATAAGATTATCCAATGATGCAATTTTGTAGTACCACTGTCGATAAAACCTAAAACGATTCATTTTTACTCATTATTTATTAATAGACATAAACTAGTCAATCGTAGTATGTAAAAAACAAAATTATAGATCTTGTATTACATCATTTTGAAATGATAATACCCATGTCATAGGATTGTACAAAACTATATCTATAAGTATTACTGTAACGATATTTTTTTATTACTTGAACCTAAGACTTTATTACAGGTATACTCAGACAGGTGAAACTAGGGAAAAAATATATAAAAGGCTAAATGATTAGTAATGCAACATTATATTAAGCAAAACCTATAGCAAAAAAATATTTGTTTGGACTTTTGTTTTGATAGCAGCGGCGCAGCGCCTCGCAGCGCTCATAGTGGCCAAAAGTAGAAAAAATGTAGGCTTTGTCACTTTGTCTTGTTATGTCAAGAAAATGAGGAATTCTACAATGCAAGAGATACATTTACATGAAATAGATATATTTATAGCCAAGTATGATGATGAAGTACAAACAGAAAAACAACTCAATTATTTATATTCAAAAAATTACAAAAAAATGAGAACAAAATACGTAATACCCACAGAAACACACACAGATGTGGTATCTTCAAAAGAAAAAAATGATTTTACTGGGTTTTCATATATCTGTAATGATGAGCAAAAATGTTTATTAAAGCCATTAGATTCTCTGGAAATTCCTTTATCTGCTAAAACAACGATATTGTTTTAGATAAAGGTTTTCCAGATATAAGAACAGTTATAGATCGAAGTGGAAAATAGGTAAAGATTGAGATATAGATATAGATTGATTGATAGATTGCCCCGATTGAAGGAAGGGTCCTTCAAAATAAGAGAATTTTCCAGAGAACAAACACAAGAAACATATAATATTGCGAGTGTAACAATTTCTACTAGTTATTTTTCGGCAAATACCGTGATAAGACAATAGTTCTTTCTCGTTCTGACTGAACCTTCTTCATCATAGTGTACATAGTCTATGAGTTTCAAATCTTTAACAGTTTTCAAATAGTCTTCTAGGAAATCTTCTATCAGTTCCTGCGGTATTTTAAACGGATTGATTGCTGCTATGTGATCTGAGTACCAAAAAAATAATTTTGTACAACTATAACTATAACTAGCTTCACGCTTTATCCCCAGTGGGGCAGTCAGAGAGAACGGAGCGCCAAACGCTACGTTAATTTTGTACAAATATATTTAAATATTGAGGGCATTATAAATTTACGGTGTGTCTTAACACTAAATACCCTCTGCCTACCCTGCTGTGTGCGGGATACAGCGTGAAGCCGATTTTAAATTTTAATTTTATATTTAAATATATATATGTTTTTATGAAAGCTTAGTAATACTTTCTCTGTGATAAGTAACTATCTGGTAAGAAACTATTATAAATTATGTTGTAGGGAATGTATAATAGATGTATTTTTTTAGCTTCACGCCGTATTGCCGTTAAGATACTTCGCAAAATTTTCGATATACGTTGTTAAAAGGCGGTACTCAATGTCGCGCTTTATCTTGTTACCAAAGCAAGGAAATGAAAATAATTTATCCCATTGAACCCACAACAGTGGCCTTTATATTCAGACACCGTGCCACTGCGCCGTTGTGACCATATAAACCTATACTCTATTCACGAAGCCATAAGATAAAAGGTAAACAAATCAAAAAAATATTATTTTATAGGTCACGATTGATGGAGTATAATAAAAACAGTATATTAAGGTAACAAAATAACTATGGATTTATGGATGTAAATAATATTACTGAACGATGTCTATAGAACTTATTAGTTAACTAGCCACCTACGGCTTCGCCCGCTTAAAATACATGATTATTGATTTAATAAGCAGAATTGATTGACAACCATAATGACTACTAATACGATTTTTTATTACTTCAATCTGTAATATTCTAATATGATTCTTTTACGACATTATCGTAATTTCTATAAGAATTTTTGATTGTTTCGAACTAAAAAATACGACCAACGTTGATATTTAAAATTAAAAAAAAAATTAAATTAGCTTCACGCTGTATCCCGCACACAGCAGGGTAGGCAGAGGGAACCTAGTGTTAAGACACTCCGTTCCCCACGTTGATATTTGATATTCATAAAATATATATAAAGCTAATTATTTATTATATGTATATATTTTTGTACTTTTTACCTATGTTATGTTTTTAAAGCTCTGTTAATATTGTACTGTACTGCTTCAGACACAGCCTTAAATGTTAAATTATTGATTTGGGTAATGATTCATAATATTCTTTGTAAAATAACTGTAATAATTGCATATTAACTCCTGTATAGTTTTTAAATTAGTTACATATATTATTAGCTAAATGTACAATTGGTAAATATGTAGTTATTACAGAGTACACGTAGAAAGGATGTTTTTAGGCATTTTTATATACATTTATTTCAAACGAATGAACGAACCAAAAAATCTATGTATTTGCTTGATATCTCTTTGAAGATCAAGTCGGTCTTTATCTCTGTGTTGAATTAATTACGATTTAAACTTAACTGTTATGATTTATGAAGGTAATCTCCACTAACAGTTCAATTTTGTTTACTTTGTTGTATAAAATATTGTATAATAGTGCTTCAAAAATATATATTTTTATCAACTGTCATATAACCAAGACGTTTCAAATGTCATTCTTTAGCCAGGAATCTTACCAGTGCGATTGCTATATAACATTCGCAGACAAACTAATGCCTTGAGTTCATTCAATGACGATAACTTTTCTTTTTAATAAACCGATTTTGATAAACCAAACTTTAGTAGTTAAGTTGAGTTAAAAGCGATTGGTGAAACTTTTAAGTAAATCGGTTCAGTACTTTTAGAGAAAAATGTGGACATACATATCGACAGACAGACAGACAGACATTTCAGTCAAAATTACTAAAGGTACAGGCAAAATATTTTTACTGTCTTATTATATACTATTATATATAGAGATAGAGATAATAATTATGATTTAAGTTTATCAATTTCATTGATGTTGAAATGAGTTTTATAATTATGCTAGCTGTACCATGCGCGCGTTGCTACGCCACAAACTAAAATAGAAGTGACTTTACACAAATATTCAGTTAATTCTGAATCTTTTTAACATTTCTAAAGTGTTATTTCACACTTAGTAAAGAAAAATACTTATTTAGAAAACGTATAAAAATTTGAACGTATCGGGACTCGAACGCGCGCCTCCTGGAAACCGACCAGGCGCTCTGACCAATAAATTGTAACAAGCGTATAAAAATGTCGACGTAGTTTGATGAGAACGTATGGCTTAGTAGTTAAAGCGCCTGGTCGGTTTCCAGAAGGCACGGGATCGAGTCCCGCTACGTTCAAATGTTTATACGTTTTCTAAATAAGTATTTTTGAGACATTTTATTTATTACATATTATATAATTTTGAGACATTTTATGCAAATGTATAATGTGAAAGTTTTATCAAATTTGAAGTGAAAAGAAACGAATATAAGAATCAAAAATAAAGGTCTAAAAAAAATTTCAGTTTACCCTATTTTACGGTATCATAAATACCATTAATTAATTTCTTAATTTAACACTCAAGCGCAAACTTGTTCTCAAACTTGAGACGCATAGAGCACAGGTACTGCAGACGTTTTACATTAAAATGTGTTTTTTTATCCGTCAGATTATATCCGCCATTTTTACTATCGGTCAAACTGTTTAAAAGAAAGTAGTGATGTGATTCCGTTGTTAATTTTGTTGTTTTTATTAAATTTCTTGTTTTATTAAGTGTGAAGTTTTTTTCCTGATTATTTTGTTTTTGTTATATTGTTTTTTTTAAACACGAGGAAACCTGAACTAAATTACATGGAAATTAAAAAAATACATCAATCTTTAAGCAACAGTTTGTTTTTTTTTTTACATTTTATCAGTTTCTGAATTTGTTTACTTTTTTGTTAAACACAGAACTCAATGTATCAAAAACTAGCGGAAAATGGAGAATACAAAGACTCACTGCCGATCTCACAAAAAGTGATAACAAACATTTATATTCGACATATCAATTTACTTACTTTTAATAGCCTGCACGCCGGTGTATGTGTACGATTTTTCAGTACAACGTACATCAATATTAATAAATCCGATAGATGTCATCATTTTCTTAATTTCTTTTGCAGGGTCCTTGAAAGTAAAAATTTAAAAAAAAATGGGTCCAAAAGTTAAGAAATGATGTTTAATTTTTTTATCACCTCACAATCGTGGTATGGTGACACGAAATGTTCAACGTCTCTCAGCCAATTATTCCATTTTTTTTGGCGAGCTAATGTTCTATAAATAATATACACGGGTACGCGCCCTAAGAATGTAAGTAAACAAGTACCACCACTCGTCATTAGATTGTATATGTTTGTGAAAGCTATCCTGAAATGTAAAAACGGTAAATTTGTCTAAATCATATAATTAGAGTATATCATATAGAATAGAGAAGTAATACAAATCGGCCTGTCGAATTTACACGTAATCTTAGGCCTACGGATTTTTTGATAATTTATCATCATCATAGCCTTATTTTACGTCCACTGCTAGAGACATACGTTTCCCCCAATGATCTCCACGACGATGATCTCGTAGGAGATGTGGGATAATTTCGATAAAAATAATTTTCGGTATATCAAGCCACCACCTTATTCAGTATATCAAGATGAATATAAGGGCGATGGTGGTAATATATGTTTTTAATTTCTGCTACGGAACTCCCCATAGGATTGATTCTATTATTTTTTATTTAAGGATATCTATTGTGTATTAAAATATAAAACTTATTTAAGTACTCACTCTTGCCGTGTAATCCAATGCAGGGTATAATTAGAAAAAACGAGATCGCAACTCGTTAGGTAAGTCACCCTCTATGTCGAGGGTGGTGAAGTTAATAAGGTTGGTCGCATAATGTTTGTTGGCGAATTGTACCATTCTTTCACTTTTATCACAACCCACGGTTATGCAATTACTGGGTAAAAAATTTATTAGCATATTTGTTGTAACACTTCCATCTCCGCTACCAATATCTAAAACTGTGTTCCCATAATTTTTCCATTTAATTTTATGCACATATTCTTCTAAACACAACAAAGCGTCCCTTTTTTGTAAATTATTATTTTTGTGATATAGTTCAGCGTTGTCCATGTTGAGATTTTTTATAGATTTACATATATTTTTAAAGGAAGATGCGCGTGCGCTAGGTCCTAGTGTTCAACGCAGTTGCAGCGGACAGTCTCGTCAGGAGCGTAGATCGTAATGTAAGCAATAATAACATTTTTAAGCCTTATTAATGATTTAATTATACTCATGTATATTCTGTGTACCTTTTCATTTTATTATAATAATAATTCATTTTATTATAATAATAATTTTTCAGCTTCACGCTGCATACCGCACATAGCAGAGTATAACAATGATAAAAACATTATTTTTATTAAAACATTTGATCCCATGTTACCACCAGATGAGCGTTTAGAAGATACTCATAGATTTGTATCTACCAAGTGTGTAGTCATTGAAAACGACAAAGACATAAAAATGCCTATAACTTCCGACATCGATTTAACATTGGCCATTAAAAAAAGTACTGTTTCTAGTTTTCTACATACTTTCATTCTAACTAAATGTTTTTAATCTTTTTTTTGTACTTTTACAGAAAGAAGTACGAGGAAAATCCTTAACCAAGCCAATTGGCATTGGAAAAACATAAATAATAATTCATTATTGCACGACACGCATAACTCAGTTTATAACAATCTATTACCTTTGAATGAATGAGGCCAGTCGTGGCGCTGTGGCACAAAGTGTGACTGTAAAACCGACTGGTTGTGGGTTTGATCGCCACTCGAGGAGATGAAATATTTACTTAAATTTCTATTTCCTTTTCTTCGCTCTGGTTTCGAGGCAAAGCGCGGCGTTGAGTTCTGCCACTTTACACGCAATGCCAGAATCCGGCAGAAAGTGGGGAACGAAGTGTCTTAACATTAGTTAACCTATTGTAAAACCTAACTAAATCTAACTTAACCTACGACTTAACTATTCCACGTTTGGCATAAAAAGTGTGGGAAAAGAAGGAATTCCTTTCCCACCGGCGCCGTTCACCCGATCTCTCTCTTCTCAGGGTTTTGTGGCGCTCGACCGTCTATCAGACGGACACATTATAATATTAAATAAGTTTCCCGCCTGTGACACCGATCGCTATGTAACCTCTCCCTCTGCAGATCAGCAACTATTCTTGGAGAGAGATTTGCTGAGAAATTGTCATGTGATTGAAATAATGTCTGCAAGGCCAATTTGAATTGAAAATTGCTAATGTATGTGTCTCTTTGATCCGGGATAATATTAATATTGCTATAAAGGGATGACAAGGAATAAGGAAATAATTATATTTATTACGAGAATATTATAGTGGTCAAAGTACTAAGGATAGGAGAACAGCGATTACTTTAAAAATTATAACTATTTAAATATTGTAAAGAACAATAACAAAGCTTAATACGAGACTAACTTCTATTACATCGCGAGTGTTTCAGTTAATATTAAGAAACTTTAACGTTAAGCAAATATAAATGTGCAATCTGATTCCAGGTTTAATATATGGAAGATCAATTTGGAATTATGGCCTAGATAATTTCAGTCATATTTAACCTGATCACCTACTTTGTAATCGCTAACATACTTTGTTACATGTTCTCTCATTCTGTTACCCAATTTTAACTAATCTAGAGTTCAAGGATTGGAATAGATGAAAAATGTAGAATAATTAATTAAAAAAATCAAAAAATAAATCAGCTTCACGCTGTATCCCGCACACAGCAGGGTAGGCAGAGGGAACCTAGTGTTAAGACACTCCGTTCCCCACTTTCTGCCGAATTCTGGAGGCACTGCGTGTTGAGTGGCAGAACTCAACGCCGCGCTTAACCTCGACACCAGAGCGAAGAAATGGAAATATAAATTTAAGTAAATATTTCATCTCCTCGAGTGGGAATCGAACCCACAACCAGTCGGTTTTACAGTCACACCTCGTGCCGCTGCGCCACGACCGGCCCCATAATAAATAATTAATTAAAATTAACTTAAAATCTCTATATATAATAAGACAGTAAAAATATTTTGTCTGTACATTTAGTAATTTTGACTGAAATGGATAGAGGGACACTTAAAAAGACTAATAGAAAGCAAAAAGATTTTTTTTGAATTTCTTGTCTGTCTGTCTGTCTGTCGACATATTGTTGTCCGCATTTTTCTCTGAAACTACTGAACCGATTTACTTGAAAATTTCACCAATTGCTTTGTTTTAACTCAATTTAGGTTC
>JAATLQ010037651.1:28005-60027 GCA_013421005.1 Heliconius erato x Heliconius himera | reverse complement strand
ATGCAAAAATTCATCAATTTCTGTCCAGTAGTTTTTGCGTGATTGACGAACAAACAAACAGACAGACAGACAGACAGACAGACAGACAGACAGACGGACAGACAGACAGACAGACAAGAATTCTGTTGAGTGGTTTTTTAGGTTCTATAATCGACATATAAACCGACCTAATTTTTATTTTTTTTATATCTTTCATGTACAGAATTGACTTTTCTATCCTTTTATTATATATAGAGATACTGTACAGCTAGTAACTATAGATGAAGGCTATTGTGATATAGTGATCAGCATCTGTAAATAAAAACACGATGGTTGTGAGTTCAATCTACACTCGTGTGAATAAACTATTTGATTATAATATAATTTCTTGTACTGATAGATATAGTGCGGCGTTCAACCCCGCTACTCGACATAGTGTAATATTGTGATTGATCGTAAAGCATAGAACGAGTATCTTAGCTTAGCACTTGCACATATACGTGATAAAGTTTTGAAAATCATTTTTTTATAACTTTTTGCTGTACCAGGGCAGGCAGAGGAAACGTGGGAACCTATTGTTCTTAGCACTCCGTCACCATTAAGACAAAGCCTCGAGGTATTGCGTGTTGACTGGCGGAACTCAACGCCGCGCCTTACCTCGGTACCAGAGCAATGAAATAAAAAATATAATAATATTTATTGCAAAAGTTTTTATAAGATCCACATTCTATAAAAAAATTGTAAGACCATTTACGATACGAAGAGATTAGGATAGAACATTCAATCTCAATCAACTGGCGTGCTTCTATTTTTATTTCTTTTTACTCTTTGAAGATAAGTAATTTGGTGTCTAAACAAAATATATATTTTTTTAGAAGTAGACTATATCCTGCACATACCACGAAAGGGAGAGGGAACCTGGTATGCTAGTGTCAAAACTTCCTTCTCCATCTTTCCGCCGAATTCTAAAGACATTGCGTGCTGAGTGACGGAACTCAACGCAGTGCTTTGCCTCGTTACCTGAGCGAGGAAAATATGACATATCTCATTTCCTCGAGTGGAAATCGAACTTACAACCTGTCGCGTTTACAGTGGCACGTTTATATACCTGCGCCACGATACGCCCCTACGATTTACATGTACAGAATATAAAAAATATATAATACATTAGACGATACTGGTAAACAACATTTCCAATCTAACTTTATCTCCAAACATTGTTTCCAGGATTTTCTGGATTATCCGTATACAAATCTCTTGATAGGATCGTATATGTTTTTGTTTCAATCAAGATAAGCACTTATTGATAATAGTACAAACGAATTTATTTAAATAATACAGGCTAAACTGTATAAAAAAATATTTTTATTAGAAGTTTCATGTCCCACCGTAGCGTTTGACGCTCCGTTCTGTCTAACTACCCCGCTAGGGATAAAGCGTTAAGTTAAGCTAAGTTATAAGTTTTGTTTATTAAGGCCGGTCGTGGCGCAGAGGCACAAAGTTGACTGAAAAATCGACTGGTTGTGGGTTCGATCCCCGCTCGAGGAAGTGAAATATTTATTTACATTTATATTTTTATTTCTTCGCTCTGGTGTTGAGGTAAAGCGCGGCGTTGAGTTCCGCCATTCAGCACCCAATGCGTCCAGAAATCGGCAGAAAGAGGGGATCGGAGTGTCTTAACACTAGGTTCCCTCTGCCTACCCTGCTGTGTGCGGGATACAGCGTGAAGCTGATTTGATTTGATTTTATAAGTTTAATGTTTTTATACTAATAGCAACTTACGAACTGCTATACCTACTTCCTAACTATTTTTTAAATAAATTGAAAAATAATTGTTTGTATAATTTCTATTATATACATAATTTGAACTTTATTTAAATAACCGATTATTTCTATCACTAATGAGTAAATTCAACATAAGAATACAACGTTCATATAATTTTAAAATCGAACTCAATCTTCTTTTAAAATTGGAAAGCGAAGAGGTATCGACGGTCGTTGCAGTAACGAGATACGCTCTACGGTTCTACGAGACGCTACGAATAGCTACGAGGCTACGTGTAATTAAACACGTAGATGTGTTTCTGATAAGGAATTTCTTATGTCTATATTACTATACGATTTTTATATTTTTATCTTTATGTGTCTAGGTTTTTTTTATTATTTCTCTTTAATAATCTTTAATGATTAATAGTATTTACTTAAATTTATATTTCCATTTCTTCGCTCGGGTATAGAGGACAAGTGCGGTGTTGAGTTCTGCCACTCAAAACGCAATCAATGCCTCTAAAATTCGGTAGAAAATGGGGAATGAAGTGTCTTAACACTAGGTTCCCTCTGCCTACCCTGCAGTGTGCGGGATACAGCGTGATTTAAGAAAAAAAATCTCTTTAAAGTAAGAATAGAACCAAACTATCAAAAATTTTGTGTTTATTAATGTATATATGTAATAAATATTTTTTTCTCTCTCTCTCTATCTTTAAAATATATGTAATTCAATCCACTGAAGCAAGTTGTGATGTAGCAGAACAAGCGTGTGACTGTAAGCTCGACAAGTTGTGGGTTCGATTCCCATTCGAGTAAATGAAATATTGAATATTTTCAAAGCTCGGCGTTGAGTTTCGCCAATCAACACAGTGCCTCCAGAATAATGTGGAAAGTGGGAAACGGAATGTCTTAATACTATGCTCTTATACTCCCTCAGCCTACTATTCTATATGCGGGATACAGCGTGAAGCTTAAAAAAAAAATATAATTCAACACTTAACGACTAAATTGCAAATAAATCGACTTTCCTTTTTTTTCCTTTTTTCAGTTCGACTTGAAAAATGTTGAAGTAGCCCCAACTTTTCTTGATAGCAAATAAATTTTCAAAGGGGCGACGCAGACGAATGGGCTTTTTATTGACGCTGAAGCCGTCTTACAGATCTTAATTACAAGACTTTAATAGTTTTTTAATTACCGCCTTCTGCACTCTTGTACAATGGAGGAGTTCGGTGTGATATATTTTTTATCTCTACTAGTACCTACTATCTGCTTCGTTAATGAAACATGATTGCATTTTTATTAATAGGATATAATATAATTTCTAAATATATATATTATATTAATATATATATATATTTTATATTTAGTGGGGAACGGAGTGTCTTAATACTAGGTTCCCTCTGCCTACCCTGCTGTGTATGGGATACAGCGTGAAGCTGATTGCTAATAACCTAGATTTTTTTTTAATATAATTTCTTATAAAATTCTGATTTATCTAAATATTGACTTACAGTTTTCAGCTTGAAAGTATTTTTCTGAGTTTAAGTCAAAGGAATAAAAAGAGTTGGCTTATATTTTTTTGCAGTAACATATATCAAAATATAATATAGAAATACAAATGATATAAGCATACATTGTCTACAAATACATTCCATTCATACCTTCTCGCTGTATCATGCACCCAACAAGGAAATTAGTGTTAAGACACTCTGTTTCCCACTTTCCGCCGAATTCTTGAGAAATTGCGTATTGAGTGGCGAAACTTAACGCAACGTGTTGCCACGAAACCAGAGCAAACTAATTAAAATATTAAATATTTTATTTCCACGAGTGGGAATCGAACCTGTCGCGTTTACTGTCACACTCTTGTGCCAGGCCAGGACAGGCCTCAAATAAGTTTCTAGTAGCAACTTGAATAAATTACGAAATTTAATTTTTAGCTTAGAACTTATTTTGTAATTAACGACTTCGGTTCCACCAGACAGAACGTCGAATCTTATAAAATCTCATTAAGAAGAAATTGTGAGTCATAATTCTGCGAAACTCGACCGAGGATTTTTAAGTGCGCTGGGAAATCGTGATTAAAACTTTTTCTCCTTACCACAGCCAAGAGTAGCCAGCCAATAGTATACATATTTCTTACAAAAATTACAAATCTTATAATTTATCATAAATCAGCTTCACGCTGTATCCCGCACACAGCAGGGTAAGCAGAGGGAACCTAGTGTTAAGAAACACCGTTACCCACTTTCTGCCGAATTCTGGAGGCATTGCGTGTTGAGTTTCAGAACTGAACGCTTTCTTAGCCTCGACACCAGAGCTAAGAAATGGAAACATAAATTTAAGTAAATATTTCATCTCCTCGAGTGGGGATCGAACCCACAACCAGTAGGTTTTACAGACACACTTCGTGCCGCTGCGCCACGACTGGTCTCAATATATAATTATAATTTATCTCTCGCTTACATATAGTTTGCTTATTTTAGCATTACAAGCAACCTACAAATTTAAAGAAATGTCTTATTATTATTGATGAATAAATAAATTTTCTTTGCTATTTAATTATTAATTGAATTGTAACATTAATATTTTATAATTGGATTAATTGTACAAAAGAAAAAGTTGCAAAAAAGTTGGGCTTACCCGATACAGGCCCTTGCAGTCCTTGAGGATCAGAGGCTTCGTCAGCCGTGGCCCACGCCACCAGGGCTAGCAGTAAGCACAGCCGTATCATATCTCTGAAACAAATTAATTTTGTTAAAAATCAGGTTATTAAATACTAAAATTACTAAAAATATAATAATATATACACTAAACAATAATATCGATGTTTCTTTGCATTATAAGGAGAACGTAAATTATTTTACAATATGCTTTCATTGCTTTCGATTCGGTGTGTAGTCTCTATTTGGTGTTTTGGTATAGAATAATGATTAATATATTTTGTCCATACAAATAGCCAAGGCGTTGCGTTGGATCTCTACAACGCTACATAGAAACACACATATACACATAGACTCATAAACACATTACCCTCCATTGCGCCGCGCAGTCGGGTAAAAATGGCAACAATAAAGCTTTCTTATCCTAAGGATGTAAAGCGAAAGGAATGACGAATATGCATATATAATAAGAATGACCACTACGTTGTTTATGTATTTTTGATTTAACAGCAATAATATTTGATAAAAGATAATTGAGGGCAGTCGTGGCGCAGCGGCACAAAGTGTGACTGTAAAATCGACTAGTTATGGGTTCGATCCCCACTGGAGGACATGAAATATTTACTTAAATGTATATTTCCATTTTTTCGCTCTGGTATCGAGGACAAGCGCGGCGTTGAGTTCTGCCACTCAACACGCAATGCCTCCAGAATTCGGCAGAAATTGGGGAACGGAGTGTCTTAACACTAAGTTCCCTCTACTTACCCTGCTGTGTGCGGAATACAGAGTGAAGTCGATAAAAGATAATTAAATTTATATAATTCTGTCACAAAGCACGAGCAAAAAAACCATTTATATAATCACAAAGATATTAGTGGAGAATGTCTTTCACGTCCCAAAAAGTAACAGTCACCCGAAAGGCAAAAAGTTGCCTAATTTCGAAATGTTTGGGCTCACCGAGCGGAAATATTCGGGGCCGCAAATCATCCCATTTCATACATTCATTTACTTTCAACTTGTCTTAGTCGGTGGATTTATTAAAAGAGTTTTGGTGTTCGTCCTCGTTCGCTTTTTGTTTAGCAATATCAAATATGCGTTAGGTTGGTTGTTGTTTGGTTTTTTCAAGCCTTCGTTTTTAGACTGTCATTTGTAGAATTCTTTTGATGTATTTTTTTTTGTTTTTTTTTTCATATTTCAATGTATTTTTAGCTGTATTTATGGAATAAGGCTAACGTTAAAGTGTTGTGAGATCGTGATTTGTTAGCGTATGCTGGTATGTATTTAAAACATAATTTTAGATTCGAGTACGATTTAGTAGTAAATTATTTTGTAATATTATAAATAAAATAAATAAGCTTCACGCTGTATCCCGCACACAGCAGGATAGGAGGGAACCTAGTGTTAAGACACTACTCACCACTTACCGCCGAAGTCTAGGGGCATTGCATAATATAACATTTTCGTAAAGAGATATTATATAATCTTAGTAAATCATAATAAAAATAAAACGTTAAAACAACCATTACTTCTGAAATATACCCAAATGTAATTACAGTAATAAAATACTTACATATCCAAGACTATACTTCTTAGAATTCCTTAAAACAACATTCTATAAGAACAAAAAATGGAGTGTCTTTCTTTTCCAAGTAAAATAGTAAACAGCAAGTAATTTTTCGCCCCCATTTAATAAGTTCCCCGTGGCGTGACACTGCAATGTATTGCACGCGACACGGCGCGGCGGGACAAAGCGTGTCACTTGTTAGTGACAAGAATTTACATCTTGAGAACGCCAACCTGTATGTACTGTGAGATTTTACAATGGCGGAAGTCTCTTTGTATGGTTCTATTTAATTTTAAATTGTATCTTATTATTAAACTGGTGCTTAATATTGCTAGGTTTTATATTCTTTACATACATGTATACATACATTGGAGGCCAGTCGTGGCGCAGGGGCACAAAGTGTGACTGTAAAATCGACTGGTTGTGGGTGCGATCCCCACTCGAGGAAATGAAATATTTATTTACATTTATATTTACATTTCTTCGTTTTGGTGACGAGACTAAGCGCGGCGTTGAGTTCCGTCACTCAACACGCAATGCCTTAAAAGAAGGAGTTTAGAGTTAGGACACTTCGTTTCCAAAATTTTGCCACTTTCAAAACGTTGCGTGTTGAGTGGCGGAACTTAACGCTGCACTTTGTCTTCTCACGGCCAGGAAACAAGTAGAAAAAGCCCTAAATCTTTTATAATAATATTGATTTCTTCATAGGAAGTACCTATTTGTCAAATCCAATAGCAGTTGAATGTTTTTTATACTATACAACAATACAGTCAATAATTTAATACTGATGTTTGTTCTGGTTTTAATTAAAATGAAGCGGAGTTTTGTTACAAATCGTAGGGAGGGTTGTTGAGAGGAAATTATTAATTTCTGACTTTCATAATAATATAATGTAGACAAGGGTTTATTTCGGATAGATAGTTGTAAAATATATTTAGAGATAATATGTAAATGTATATAGTACATAAGCATAAGAAAATAATATTAACAAAAAACAAAAAAATCGTCCATTTCAGAAGCAATGTACGTCAAGTGACAGTATGCAATGTACGTTGTATAATTAAAGCGGAAAAATTAAAATATAAAAAAAAACTATATAATCATTTTTTTTATTGAGAATCGAACTATAACCTATAAGGAGTTCAGTCAATCAATTTAAAATTGCGAGTATAGGTTGGAATATTTTTTTTCTTTCAGTTTCACGCTGGATCCTTCACAAAGCTGGGAAGTTAACCTGAGAACCTAGTGTTAAGACACTTCGTTTCACCACTTGTTGCGTGGCGGAACTCAACGCCGCGCTTTGCTTCGTTAACAGAGCAAAGAAATAAAAATATTATACATTTATTTTCCTCGACTGAAAATCGAATAGACAACCTGTCGCGTTTGTGCCCCTAAGCCACTATTTAAATAATTTTAACCACAATTTTCAAACATAAAATATCCATTACCACAAGCACAAAAGCTACAAAGGTATATAAGCGTGACTTTAAAACTTTCCTTCGTTTAAAATGTAGGAGAAAGAGAAAAAAATATTTGTTTTCCACTTAAACGCGCGAGTTTCCCAACATTCTAAAGTTACCCCAGTTACCCGTCGCCATTGTAACTGGGAGAGGGAGGTCGTCTTTTATGTAAGACGACACATTTTTATCTGAATGCTGTATGTGGAAGTCGGGGTGGCCGCTAAGCGGGTCACGCTGTGAAAGCGATTGTCACGCTATTGTGTCACTTCAAATATCATTTTCTTATATCAAAGTCTGAGGCAATATTACGTATTATTATTATTTTGTAATGGTTCACGCTGTATCACGCGCACAGCAGGGTAGGTAGAGGGAATCTAGAGTTAAGACACTCCGTTCAGCATTTTCCGCCGATTTCGGAAGGCAGTGTGTGTTGAATGGCGGAACACAACGCCGCACTTGGTTTCAAAACCAAAGCGAAGAAGTGAAAATATACATTTTAGTAAATATTTGATTTTCTCGAGTGGACATCGAGCCCACAACCAGTCACGTTTACACTCACACACTTGTGCCT
Source organism: Heliconius erato x Heliconius himera (assembly GCA_013421005.1). Classification (NCBI taxonomy): domain Eukaryota; kingdom Metazoa; phylum Arthropoda; class Insecta; order Lepidoptera; family Nymphalidae; genus Heliconius; species Heliconius erato x Heliconius himera. The sequence continues at coordinate 52,023 of JAATLQ010037651.1, read as the reverse complement.
GTGTAATTCATATATTATTTTCTTTCATCAAATTCTATGAAAACAGGACATATTATTATTCTTAGCACGTCTCTACTGCAAGACCGTACATCTTTCTTTCTATACGTCTTATACAAACATCTTATTATTCGTTGAAGTGATTTTTCATATTTTCTTTTCTGTCAGTTTCAAGATTTCAAGTCTACCTCAAATTGGCTTATTCGTGCTAGAAATATCTACATCGCCGGGCCACTAGTGTCACAGTGGCACAAGCGTGTTACTGTATACGCATATAGGTTGTGGATTCGATTCCCACTCGAAGATCGTAAAGGGATATTTCATCGATTTTTATTTCACATTTGTATTAAAAACTTACGAGTTATTTCATTATCAAGAAAATTTAATGAAGATAATCTTCGGCTTTTATAGCATGTAATTTGGACGTGATTTTTTTGAGAAAATGTAAAATTAAAATAACAACGCTCTGTTTCCGGCCACAAGCATACGCTCGATTCCCGTGAGGGGCGCCCTTGCCGCCAATTTCGTCCTAGCAAGCAGCGACGTAGTGCTTGCACTTTCTCAAAATTATTAAAATGATTAAATGTAAAAATTCTATAATCAATGTTATGGCAAGCAGCATAAGAAATTACTTATATGTAGTATGCGGGCCGCGAATGGGCCGCTAGTACTAAGTATAAGATATAAAAAAAAAACATTTTATAAAAAAATATAACATAAAACCGCGATTCTTAGTCTTATCCTCCATGTTCATTCTGACATCCTTTGAAGCCGAAATTCACATCGTATTAAAAAGAATATTTGAAGTGGTCGTCACAATGTATCTTTTCAACCTTTGACTCGTGGAAAAATCTATTGAAAAAGATAAAAGGAGTTTTATTGATTTTTCTGGTCCCCCGGGGCTACATTGGCTTGTTTTCAGATTATCCTGGCATGGGTCGTCTCTCTTTCTCAGCTTTTTCCGAAAATATTATGTGAATAAAGTTTCACTTTATATAATATAAATTTAATACTGAGGCCGTCGTGGCGCACGGACACAAGGATGTGAATATAACGCGATGGTTGTGGATTCGATTCTCACTCGTGGGAATGAATTATTATTTCTTAATTCGATGAAAAGTAGGAAACAGAGTGTCTTAGCACTACGTTACCTGTGCCTACCTTGCTGTATGCGGGATACAGCGTAAACCTTTTTTTTATACAAATGTCGACAGGTCAATCGGTACTGCAGTGTATTGATCGACATATACTCAGGTTCATTTAAGGTTGATCAGAATTAACTTTTAAACTTTATAAAAATAATAAATATTCTGGTGCTACGAGCTCTACAATTTTATAGCGAAAATAATATTTATAAAGTGGAAAAAGTTGTAGTCTAGACGTGGATGAACGCGGTGGTGAGTTCCGTCAACTATTAATCAATGCTTATAAATATATCACAAAGATCGATATAAAATATTAAAGGTAACATATTCTTTAAGCTTCACGCTGTATCCCGCATGTAGTATAGTAGGTAGAAGGGGCCTAATATTTCATCTCCTCGAGTGGGAATCGAACCCACAACCTGTAGCGTTTACAATCACATCTTTGTGCCCTTGCGCAGCAATGGGCCACTAATGTCATTTTTTTATAAAGCCATTCGTGGCGCAGCGGCACAAAGTGTGACTGTAAAACCGATTGGTTGTGGGTATTTCCATTTCTTCGCTCTGGTGTCGAGGCAAAGCGCGGCGTTGAGTTCTGCCACTTAACACGCAATGCTTCCAGAATTCGGCAGGAAGTGGGGAACAGAGTGTCTTAACTAGGTTCCCTCTGCCTACCCTGCTGTGTGCGGGATACTGATTTTAAAATATTATTACATTATCTATATGTATTTTTTCAATGCTGATATATGAGATGTTAAAAAAATACGCTATCACACTTCATAATATTATAGTACATTACAACATAACATAAAATGCGTCTGGGCTTTTAAAAATATAAAAGCCCACACATGGACCTGCGTCAATTCTGTGTTTATTTCATCAAATTGAAATATAAAGCTCAGGTGAACGACCTCATTACTGTCATGGCGTCTGTGAAGACTAAAGAAATAATTAATCTAGACGCCAACGCTAATAATACAAAGAATATAGTTTTCTTATATTTTGAACGTTGAATTTTATATGAAAAATTTTATTCTTTAAGTAAGAATAAAAAAATATTGTGAAATGTTAAAATTTTAAAATGCCATAGAAGTTTTAGGCTTTGTCATCATATTATTAAAAATGTATAAAAGTTTTAATTTTTTACATATTTTATCGGGAACTCTTTAAAGGGATTAATGACGTATATTTTTGTATTATTTTGCAGTAATGCACAAACACTCTACTACGTCGTCTGAGGCCAGTCGCACTGTGCCACGACTGGCCTCAAACACTGGCACAAAGTGTGACTGTAAAACCGACTGGTTGTGGGTTCGATCCATATCATATAAAATATTTAAATTGATATTTCTAGTACTTCGCTCTGATGACGAGACAAAGCGCGGCGTTAAGTTTCGCCATTCAACACGCTACGCGTCCAGAATTCAGAGGAAAGTGGGGAACGGGATGTCTTCTTAACACTAGTTTCCCTTTTCCTACTCTGCTGTTCGCGGGATATAGCGTGAAATTGATTTAATTTAGATATATTTTTAAATTATAATACTCCTATTATGTAACAAATACATTTTATTTCAGTATACACGCCACAGGTCATGTCGCAAGACCGCAAGCGACGGCTAGCATAAAATATTTCACGTTTTCATCATTTTCACACTCATTAATTGTTATTGTACTCCGAAACAATATAGAGCGAGTAAAAGAGGTTATAATTGCGGCAGAAAGTTCTATTTAACAAATGAATGTATAATTTTCATATATTATTATGTATTTTCTAAATGTCAATGGAAAGTTTTATTGTTTAGTTTTTAATTCTCTTTTAGTTTAGATTTTTTTGTCAGGGTAGGCAAATAGCCCAGCGTTAAGATACTCCGCTCTTTACATTTGTTGAGTTGCGGAACACAATGTCGCAATTACCCTCGACATTAGAGCGAAGACATGAAAATATTAAATGTTTAATTTTCCCGCACACAGCATGGCAGGCACCTAGTGTTAAGACACTCGGTTCCCCACTTTCTGCCGCATTCTGGAGGCATTGCGTGTTAAGTGGCAGAACTCAACGCCGCACTTTGCCTCGAGACCAGAGCAAAGACATGGAAATATACATTTCAGTATATATTTTATCTACTCGAGTGGGGATTGAACCCACAACCAGTCGATTTACATTCACACTTTGTGCGCCTGTGCCACGACTGGTCTCAAAATAATATTTATTCACTAATATAATCCCACCCGAACTAGGGCTACCTTCCAATATAAATAAATAAATAATTTTAAGCTTCACTAACAAGCATATCAAGTAACGTTACAGTTAGAAACTCGATTTTGATCAATTTTAGTTCGAGCGCTGTGATTAATATGACGAGGGTTGCCGATACCTCGACGCCAGTGTCGAAGGACAATAGACTATCCTTTTAATTGGATGAACGATAAACAAAGTTTTGATACCTATTATTTTATACTAATTTAGTGAAAAAAAAAATGGAAAATAAAATGTTTTTTTTTTTTAATTTAAGCTTGATAGAAGTCATATTTTCGTTGAGTTACATAGGAACAAAAATAAGTTATAAAAATACAAACAATACAGTCTAGTGTATAAAATTTCCTTGTGTAAAAAAACCGACCAAGTGTGTGTCGGAATCGCGCGCGATGGGTTCTATTATCAAAAAAATCACGTTTGTTCATTGTATCACGTATCCCCCTTAAATATTTATTTTTTCGGTTTTTTTAGTAGTTGTTCTTATAGCAGCAATCGAAACATGTCATATGTGAACATTTCAAATGTAGACAGCTGACATTTAGTAATAGGATCCCGTTTTATTCTTTGGATACGGAACCCTAAAAAGCAACTTAACTAAGTAAGATTGATTAAAGGAAACCTAGGAGTTGAGTGGCAAAACTTATATAATTCCCTTCGAGAGCAAATTGTACCTACAACCATCACGTTTATAGCCAAACACTGTGTCACTGTGCCACAGCACATTTCCTTATATAAATAACGCAAATCAAATAAATTCTGCAAACATTTATCGAAATTACATTTTCAGAGCAGAAATTTAGTTTTCGTATTAAAGTTTGATTATATTTTAGTATTGTGTAAGCGAGTGTGATCATTTAGCGTCCTATCGGTAGAAGTTTAATTAAACTTCCATTAGTGACTCCTGTGGGTATGTTTTGTGTGGTCACCGGCTATTACTGTAGTGGGCAGCAAATATACACAAAAGAAACGATTTATTGCTTTTTATTATAAAAATTTGGAATAGTGATGGGGTTTTGGCAATACACTATGGTTGTGTTTTGTTGTGTTGTTGTGTAATAACGTATATAGTAAAATTTTGTACTTAAATTCATCAACAACATCTAATATCGTAAACATGATAGACCTAGATCTCAGAACCCCCAGATCTACGTCGTAAATTCCAGCTTTGCTAAAATGACGTAGGTCTGGGGGGTCTGGGATCTTGGGCTACAAGAAGATGCTTGAATAAATTAAAATAATCATCTTTACGCTGTATCAGTGTAATCAGAGGGAATCTATTGTTAAGACATTCCGTACCACATTTTGTGATGAGATAAAAATTTTGAGGCCAGTCGTGGCGCAGGGGCACAAAGTGTGACTGTAAAATCGATTGATTGTGAATTCGATCTCCATTCGAAGAAATGAAATATTTATTTAAGTTTATATTTTCATTTCTTCGTTGTAGCGTCGAAGCAAAGCGCGGCGTTGAATTCCGCCACATAACACGTAATGCCTCCAGAATTCGGCGGAAAATTGGGAAATGGAGTGTCCTAATATCAAGTTTCTTCTCTCTCTTTGTGCGGGATACAGAGTGAAGCTGTTTTAAAATAATATAAATATATATAAATATTTCATTTACTCGACAGAGGATTGAACCCACAACTAGTTGCTTGTGCCACGACTGACCTTAAAATACATGAAAATCTAATTAACATGATCTTTCAGGCATAAAAAGATTTAGTAATCTAAACTAAACGAATAAAAACGTAAAATCATTTAAAAAAACAAAGTTTAATTTGGTGCAGCGGCACACTTGGTGAGGATATAAAATGAAAAGCTTAAAGCTGAGGTAAACCCATTACGAAATTGGAAGAGGGAATTACGAGAACTGGCCCTCTGTTCACGCATCAAAGCGAAACTTTAAAAGTGAAAATGTTCTTCTTTGAGAGTTCAGTATATTTTTTAAAACTGTTTTTGATATTATGTAGTACTAGCGTGTCTTAATATATATTTAAACTGTGGCTATCGTGGCACAGTGGTAGGAGCGTGTGACTGTAAACGCGACGGTTGTGGGTTCGATACCCACTCGGGGAAATGAATTATTATATATATATTTTTTCATTTCTTCGCCTTGGTGACTAAGCAAAGCGTGGCGTTAAGTTTCAGGAAGGAACGGAGAGTCTTCACGCTATGTTCCCTCTGCTTATCTTGTTATTTGCGAAATACAACACGTAGCTGAGGCCGTAGTGGCCCAGGGCACAAAGGTGTGACTGTAACGCGAGGATTGTGGGTTCGATCTCCACTCGAGGAAATGAAATATTTATTTAAGTTTATATTTCCCTTTCTTCACCCTGGTGTAGAGGCAAAGCGAGGCGTTGAGTTCCACTACTCAATTAGCAATCTCGCTAAAATTCGGGGGAAAGTGGAGAAATTAAGTGTCTTAACACTAAGTTCCCTCTGACTACCCTACTGTGTGAGGGATACAGCGTGAAGCTGATTTATTTTTTAAATAAAATAAACCTATTGCGTAGAGAATCCTAAGCCTAAAAAGGTAGTGTACACAATGAAAAATGACTTTAAGCATGAAGGTGACAGACAGTATTGTCACGTTATATTTGCCTTTAATTAAATTCGCTTGTTCTCTCCTCCCGAGCGCGGTTACTAATAATTGAAATGCGGCATTTCGCTAAATATATACTAAGAGAAGGTTCCCGGTACTCATTATATAAAACATTATGTACTACAGTGGGTACGTATTCTAAACTATAAGGCTTAAACTTAGTACTTCTAAGGAATTAATTTTACAGCCATTATACAACAGCACAGTAGATTGCAAGTTTTCAGAGCATTTGCTAGTTGAAACTTTGGAATTTATAAGCTTCAGATTTAAAATACAAACGTTAGTATATTATGTTGTATGAGGCCAGTTGTGCCGCAGGGGAATATTCAGGGAGTTTGGTTCCTACTCGAGAAAATGATTTTCTTCGCTCTGGGGTCGAGACAAAGCTCGGCGTTGAGTTCCGCCACTCAACACGCAAGGCCTCCAAAACTCGACGGAAAATGGGGAACAGTGTTTGAAAACTAACCTAGTATTGCCCTCTGCCTATCCTGCATGTATCTTACGTAATTTATTTAAATATTTTTTCTATTACAGAGCTAGCGGGTCACCTGATATTAAACAATTACATGAACATTTACCACACCAAATAAACTCTTGCCAGTTTATAAGGCAACAGAATATAGGTAATCGTTAAGGCCACATTCTGGGACCTAAAAGGAACCTAAAGAGATCCTCTCATGTGTTCCATGTAATTCTCATTCCCATATAAAAAGTATTAATAGTAACACATATTACATTAAGTTCAGCGAAAAGTGGTGATCATATTTATAAATCAATTTGTATGAAACCTCAGAAGGGGTTAATGTGTTTGGTTGTACCGTTATTGGGTTGTAGACTATAAATCTTATATCGGAAGTATACGGGGCCAGGGGAAAATTATGATGTAGGTAGTTTATGAAAATATCATGTTTAACTGAGACTAGTCGTGGCACATTGTCTGTAAACACGAGAGGTTGTGTGTTCGATTCCCACTCGAGGAAGTGAAATATTTAATATTTTTATTTCCTCGCTCTGGTAACGAGGCAAAGCACAATGGAACAGAAGTGTCTTGTTGAGAATGAAGTGTCTTAACACTAGGTTCCCAGGTTCCTTTTGCTTACCTTGCTATGTGCGGGTACAGCATGTAATTTTATATGAATCTAACAGTAAAAGTATTACCGAAATTATTACATTTTATCCTACCTATAATATAAATGTGAAAGTTTGCGAGGATGGATGTTTGTTCCACTTTTACGCAAAAACTTATTAAAATATATATCTCTATATTTCCATTTTACTATAATATATAGAAATGCCACTACAAAGTAATTTAATATCGCTAATGAATACACGAAGCAAACAAAGAAAGTAAATTTAATATCGTGTTCATTATCACAGCAACTGGAGCGTACACCAACCCGCATTTCGTAGTTGGCCCAACTCAACCAACAAGGAGGTCCAACAATGGACCATAATAGCTTTTATATATATGTATATATATAGAGAAGCTTTATTCCAAACTTCGGTAGTACATTAATCATAATAGATATTTGGGTTCCAATCTAAAAGTTAGATTTCACACAGAAGTTTGGAACTAACTTGGAATCGTTAGCTTTGTGGTAATATGGTTAGACTGTTCGGATTTGCTTAAGACATTTAAGCAAATATGCTTTGGTGATTGCTTTTTGCTTTACAATGTATAGAGTTGTTGAACATAAAACAGTTTCAAGCTGTATCACCCATGTAGCAGAGTATGCAGAGGGAGCGTAGTGTTAAAACACTCCATTCTCAACATTCTGCCGAATTCCGGAGGGATTTGGTGTTGAGTGGTGGAATTTAACGTCGCGTTTTGTAGAGCTAAGAAATGAAAATATATTTTTTTCATTTCTTCGACTGGGAATAGTAGTAGGTACTAAATATCATATATTTTTTCAGGAAATCAAGAGACCGTAGATATGAGTATATGGTTTGAATTTTAACTCGATATCTCCAAGCATTCGTGAGATGAAGGCTCTTGACAAACAGACACACAGACACATAAAAAGCGTAACTAAGCGTACAAAGTGTACATAAACATACAACACAAGACAACACATAGAAGTTCTCTTCATACAATTCCTCAGTAGTACAAATAGTATACATTGTCAGCAGAAATACCCTATAATATATAACTTCCCACAAGTAATGGAGTCGATCGAAGTTGTCTACGCTCGTGTACTCGTATACGAATCTGATCAACAAACATCGTCACTCATCCACGCTGTAAATCGTGTGCAGAGCTTAATCTGTTTGCTACTTTATGTCCTTAATACCTTTATATATCAGTATATGAACCCGCGACTATTGGAACCAATATAAATGTTTTTTTTTTCATCTTCACGCTGTATTCCGCACATATTAGTACCTCTACTATTTTGGTAAGGTTAGGCAAACAGATAACCTGGGACACTAGTGATATTTCAAACGTGATCCACTTTCCGCCGAATTTTATTTATTGAGTGGCGAAACTCAACGCCGCTCTTTGCCTCGTTACCAGAGCGAGGAAATGAAAATATGAAATATTTCATTCTCAGAGTGGGATCGAACCCATAATCATTTCCTATTGCACGCTTGTGCTCCTATAACACTAGGGCCTCAATATAGAAGTTTAATATGGTAATATTACTTTAGAGTAAAAAAAATATTTTTAATGCCAAGCCTTCATTGAAATTTCTTTTTCTAATTAATTTATTAATATAAATTTTGAAATCAGAACCGAAGTTCTTAACCCGCCATTGGTGACGTAAATTTGACTTACATCATTGGTGACGTCGGTCTTACGGACCGGGATTTTTTACCTAAGATTTGGCTAATAACTAATTAGGTAGTGTATAAATAATTTCGTTTTAATGTTACATATAATCAAATCGTAGGTATTGGCGGTTAGGTTGAATGTTGTTGCTGTACCCCGCATACAGCAGGGTAGGCAGAGGGAACTTATTGCTAAGACACTCCGTTTCCCATTTTTCGCCTAGTTCTGGAGGAATTGCGTGTTGAGTGGCGGCACTCAACGCCGCGCTTTGCCTCAACACCAGAGCGAAGAAATGAAAATATGTATGTAAATAAATATTTCATCTCCTCAAGTGGGGATCGAAAGCACAACCAGTCGATTTTACAGTCACACTTTGTCCCCCTATGCCACAACTGGCCTCATATAGAAGATAGGTAATTGCATAAAATATGTTTTTTTTGGAATGAAAATAGCACCTAGTCAACGTTTAGTAGTATTTTTGTAATACTAGATATAGATTTTTGTATCTATTCGTAAATGTAATCACACCTAAAAGAATATGGTTAAAAATCGAGAAATGAAAAAAAAAATCCTACGTCTAAACTGTTGAACGAATCTATGATTTTTGTAGATATGGATTTGAAATATTTTACTCTATACGCTGCTCCCGTAAAAGGAGCGCAGGCAGAGAGACTCTACATTAAATGACAATAAAACAAAAGCATTTGGTAAATCACAATTTGTTTATTATTACAATCATAATTAGGGCTATAAAAATCAACACGTTTTTTATGTCTTATAAGTATATTTTTTAAAACTGAGGACAATTTTGAGCGTTTATATCTAAAATCGATCTTTATTATTCTTATAACATTAGGCACATTTGAAAAATAAATATAAATCCTTTTAATACAAAAAAGTACATACCCCCTTGGAAACTACTCCTCTTGTACCGTCAAACAAAGTACTACAACAAGGCACTACGTGCTCAAGTCACAAATATTACTTGAAGAATATTTCTTAAGAATATTTGGTTGTTCTATTTTTCGCCACCCGCGTTCTCCCCTCTTACTTTTTCGTAAAGTACCAACATTCCCACTCTTATCATCGATCTTCAAAATTTCTGAAAATTTTTGTCTCAACACTCTCAACTCAAATTCAACTGTGTATGTTGTTCTCTTTTATTAATTGTTTATATTTTATTAATAATATTGTGACATTCAGTCCGAGCGGATAATCGATGGAGTCCTTTGCTATTTTTGGTAGAATACATACAAATAACAATAAATATACATTTTTTGTTAGTCAACGCCTTTTCCCTGCTCGAATTTTGACCTGGGTACGAGGTAGTTAGCTTTCATTCTTGCTATTCCACAAATCTTTATCACATAGTATGACATTTCGTGGAAGTTCTTCGAGCCGAAGAACTTCCACCTAGTCTCACAGACATACACGTCAGATGTCGGAATAGCGGATTAAAATAATGACAATATTTCACCAAATTATTTTAACTTCCACTGTTTACTGATTCTAGAAAATTAAACACCAAAACAGTTTCACATTTCACGAGTTTTACTCACGTTTTATGGTGTCATTCACTGAAATAACAACTATGCAATTGTTTACAATCCATTCAGAATGTACGACGAGTCGTTTTAAAAGAAACAACGCTATATTGTGGGAATTTTATAGAGCATTTTATTAAAGTATATTCCGTTTCCGTTCCGTTTATTTAAAAAGAAAACATGGAAATAGGTTCTATTATGTAATGAGTAGCGTAATCGAGGAACTCGACTAGTTTTCAACACCCCTTTCTTGTTCCTGTGCCGCCATTGTTTCGCCAACACTGCGTTGGAGTGAGTCGAGGACCATCCAAAACTGCCGACTTCATTATCAGAAATCTCACACCGTCGAGTCTCTAACGCACTCCCCCACTCCACTCCACTCCACTCCACTCCACTCCACTCCACGCTCCACAGCCCACACGGAATACTGATCGTGGGATATTAAAATTTCGTTTAGAAATTCAAGTTCGCGATGCACAGTTATTGAATTCCACTCAGTATGTTCCAGTTAGTGGAAAATATAGATTGATTTGTCGGTAACGTGAGGTTAGGAGTGATGTTTATTATGTTTCAACTGCTTGCATGTGAACTTTATGTATGTTTATAATTTGCTTATAAGTTATATATTGCTTTTTTAAAGAGATTTTTTGGCGAAGGGCCAGAGCGAAGAAATCTAAATATGAAATACTTAATTTCTCTGAGTGAAAATCGAACCTACAGCCGTTGCCATTACAGTCGCACGTTAATGCTGCCGTGCCACAACGGCCACACAATTTATATTAACTATTTTTTTTAGCTTCACGCTGTATCCCGCACTCAGCAGGGTAGACTGAGGGAACCTAGTGTTAAGACACTCCGTTCCCCATTTTGCCCCAATTTCTAGAGGCATTGCGTGTTGTTTGGCGGAACTTAACGCCGCGCTTTCTCGTCGACACCAGGGCGAAGAAATGGAAATATAAATTTAAAAAAATACTTCACCTTCTCGAGTGGGGATAGAACCCACAACCAGTCGGTTTTACAGTCACACTTTGTGCCTCTGCGCCACGACTTGACTATTCTAATCTAAATTTAAATCAACACTATTTGTTACCGTATTCTAAACTCATTGTCATTAATACAACAAAATCAAGATATAATAATAGAAATTTATTTAATTCCACATCAAAAGCCAAATCAAAACAAAATGTAATACAATACAAACGTTCACCCAACACCGTTCAAATATAAACTTTGAAGATTTCGAGTTCGAATCCAACGATGGTTACCTGAAACTTACAACGGGAAAATCCAATTGAATGAACTATTTAAGTTAATGGGTTCACTGAGTCTCCTTTGTGTCGCGTCACACGATATTTACATAAATTATATACCCCGGGAGGGGTCCCTCTCGTGTGGTTGCTAGGCAACCGGGCTTATGTGGGCTGTTAAAATTAGCTGAGTATGTTAATATGTTAATTAATAATGTTAGCGCTTAGCCTCGATATTGTGGAATGTACTCGATGTACTTAGGTTTTGAGTACTTTTGGATGGGAAGTAAATATTTTTTCTTTTTTTTTTATTTAGTTTATGGCGGAGAGAGGGTGAAAGAGAGAGAGAGAGAGAGACATTATTTGGCGTTAATGAGTTTTGCAATCAATAACGATCCTTAACTTTTTTTTAGCCCGCTTAGTTCCTTGTAAGTACAAATTTTACTGTTTTTTGTTTTCTTTTTAATCTTTTTCTCTCATAAATGTGTGCATGTTGTATTTATACTAATAAATATATGTATAGTTCTAAATTAACAAAGTAATTTTACAATAACATACTTCAACTGTGAACCAATAAATAAATAAACGTACTTAAATAATCTTTAAAAAAGTGGCGTATCTCAGTCTCACTAGATGAGTCGTGGCGCAAGAGCGCAAAGTACCTATGCCTGTGAAAGCGACTGGTTGTGGGTTCGATCTCCACTCTAAGAAATTAAATATTTATTTAAAATTTATATTTCCATTTCTTCGTTCTGGTGTCGTGCGAGGCGCCGCCGCACCGAGTTCCGACACTTAACGCGCAATGCCTCCAGAATTCTCTAAAGTGGGGAACAGAGTGTCTTAACACTAGCTTTCCTCTACCTACTCTGCTATGTGCTGTATACAGTGTGATGCTGATTCATCACTACATACCTTATAAACACCACGCCAACTTGATAAAATATGACAAAATGTGTGAATACATGCAAAAGCTTTTGTCATAACTCATTATAAACTAAATTATTCCACGACGCTCCGAGCCAACTATAGTGAATTAATTTCACGCACCGCACAACAAAATGGCGTGCAACCACTGTACTCCAAAACGGAGAATATTCTGACTATAATTCCTCTATTCAATATGAATTGAGCCATCGAAATGACTAATTTATCGTACAAACAAAAGAACAAATAAAATATTTCTGAATGGCTAACTATATAATCAGTTTCACGCCGTATCCCGCACACAGTAGGGTAGGCAGAGGGAACCTAGTGTTAAGACACTCCGTTTCCCACTTTCTGCCGAATTCTGGAGGCATTGCGTGTTGAGTGGCAAAACTCAACGCCGCGCTTAACCTCGACACCAGGGCGAAGAAATGGAAATATAAATTTAAGTAAATATTTCATCTCCTCGAGTGGGGATCGAACCCACAACCAGTCGGTTTTACAGTCACACCTCGTGCCGCTGCGCTACGACTGGCCTCACTATATAATGATATAAGAAATATATTTTACGGTAAGTTACTTTATAACGAAATAGATCTCCGTATTGAGTTACAATTGTTTAAAGTTTTATACGGTTATTTTATTACTTTTCTTCCATTAGTGTATTGGGTTCTTCTGTTATTTTCAATTTCGTTTATTGAAAATTGGAGTGCAGTTGAGCTTGAAGTAAATTTTTAAACGAGAATTTTTGAATTCATTTTAAAAGTAAATTAAAGTTTAAATGTATGTAAAGGTCTTTGAAAGTTTTTAGCTATACGAGTAGGTGCATGTTACTTAACTGATGGCTCCCGCGTGGCTTCGCCCGCCTGTATAACGCAATTATTTATTTTTTCATCTGATTTACTTTCGTGATCTAATATCAATATCAATTTGAAGATAAAATTCATACAGTGTTAGTTAAAGTTTTAGCTAGTTCAATAAAACACTTATTTTTTGTGAACAAAGAAAAAGTTGCCAGTGTAAAGAATTTACTAAAGAATTGCTATAAAATAAGTGATTTATTAAACAATTGTAATAAAATAAACACTAATGTTAAGGCAAGCTTGCTAGATTTTAATAGTTATATACATGTTCAACAGACGAAAAAATTATATAATTGACAAAGAATCAGCTTCATGCTGTATCTCGAGCACAACAGAGTTTTTGAGGCATTGCTATTTGAGTTGCGGAACTCAACGCCGGACTTTTTTTTTGGTGCTAGAGAGAAGAAATGAAATACATTAGGCCTCCAATAATACATTTTCTTATATACCTTCCATGTGCAGACACCGATCCGCTACGATTTTATTATAAGTATAGATAGACAAACTGATTAATGTTTCTTTCTATATGAATTTAAACGTTTGTTTGTTTGCATATTTTACGTTCATACACAAAACTACTGCTATGTAACATCAAAACCCTTATAAACTGTACATAAATTTTAAATATTTCGAAACAAGTGAACAGAGAGGGCTAGACAACCCATCACTGACGAAATACCAAGCCGCAGACAAAAAAGCAACACAAGGTACGCCACGCCGAGATCCTGACGACGTGAGTGCACCGCTCCGCTCTGCGGATGCAGACGTATTGATCTACCTATTTCGGGAGATAGCATTTTGATACGTTATTAAAATCAGCTTCACGCTGTATCCCGCACATAGCAGGGTAGGCAGAGGCAACCTAGTGTTAAGACACTCCGTTCCCCACTTTCCGTACAGTCCTGGAGGCATTGAGTGTTGAGTGGCGGAGTTTAACGCCGCAATGCCGCAATGATACGTTATTATATTGTACTATCTATTATTTTGTCTTTTTTTATATTATTTGAAATGTTTGTAGGGAAACTTGGTTAGTTTTTGTCACATATTTATTGAGACCATCGAGGCGAGGGGGCACAAGCGTGTGACTGTTTTGCGACGGTAGTGAATTCGATTCCCACTCGGTAGAATGAAGTATATAATATTTATTTACATTTTAATGTCTTCGCTGTGGTATCTTTTTGCTTTACGCGGGAAACAGCGTAAAGCTGCAATATAAGAATATTTGTTATGTAGAGATTGTTTGACTTTTTTTTTCAACATGCTGCATTTTGTATGCTGCAGATATCAGGATAAGCAGAGAGAACGCAGTACCAAGACACTCTGATATCCAATTTCCATAAGAATCCAACCCATATTGCATTTACAATCTGAGCTGAGCCACTGCTGCTGAGCCACTATACCTCAATGGCGTTAAATTGAAATGATTGATTAGTATAATTTTATATTAACTATTACTAATTAAATTATAAAAATATAATTATTAATTAAACATTATACTTTCAGTAACGGACATGTCAAAGAACATTAATCAATTTCCAATTATATTTTGTCATCAGCACTTTACAAAATTAAAATTAACAATATTCCAATAACCAACCACAATATATCATAGTTTTTAATTAAATTTAATAACTTATAATATATATCCTTTTTGCCGAATTTTTTAAAATATTTGAGAGGAAATTTAATTTTTATTAGATACTTTATGATATTAAAATTAGAATCTTTAATGACCGTCTGCTGTGGAGGTTTCAAGCCGAGGGAAGCAAACTGAAATTGTCTATTAGGGTCGAATAGGCTGCCATAACTCAATTATTTGAGGACCCAGAGTTTGTGGATCTAGAGTTGGTAGTCCAGTGAGAAAAGCGCTATGTTATAAATTGAAATATTTTGCTTAAAAAATCTATGTTATATATTTTAGTTACAATTATCTTAGTATTCGAGAGATTTCAACAATGAGAATCGGTCGTAGTACTAGAAAAAAACTGGTCAAGTGCGAGTCGGAGTCGGGATTTAGTACCAATTTCAGGATTTTAGGTCAACGGGTAGTACAACTTATAAAAGTTGACAACCTCAACTTTACGGGCATAAGCACTCATTATGAAAGAAATCCAAATAAAATAAAATATTATTTTGAATTTATAGTAATTTTTATCTGTAATGGACTCATAAATATAAATTTCCGTTTTTCGAACTTTTTCTTTTATTTCACTGCAGTATTGATTTTTTGCCAAATTTGATAATTGTAGGTCTACAAAAAATTACTTAATTAACTTAGTAATTTGCGGGCGGGCATTCATTTTGTATGAAATCGACTACAAATATAAGTTTGTATTGATTTTCTTCTAAATTTTCACTTTTCGGTTTTTTTTTTCGTTTATTTATATTGTAAATTCTCACCTTATGCCAAATTACATAGAAAATCAAACCAGAACTCTGCATAAAAGCTCGTATCTTTTGATTGAAGCATGATTTTTTCTGGGATATTTAATATAAATTTCAGCTCGATACTTCCACGTGACCCTGAAAAAAAAATATAGCTTGCAAAATATAGTACGCGATTTTCAGTGGATAGCTAGTACGCTCGCCTAAACGCCAATGTCGTTTTTCTCCAAAATGAAAATAGAATATAAAATTTTTCCTGCGCTGTAAACAAAACGTGCAATTCAAACAAAAAGCTTTTATTCTGAATGTTAAACATAAAATGGATGTTTTTATTGTTCACATTCACATTTTACTTTGTCTGGACAGTTGCAGTTCCACTTCTAATATAATAGCTGCGGTATTGTGACAGCGGGAGGTGATTTTTGGTTTCTTAATAAATCTGCTTCACGCTATATCCCGTACTCAGCAGGGTAGGCAGAGGGTAACTAATGTTAAGAATTTTGGAGGCATTGCGTGTTGACTGGCACAGCTCAACGCCGTGCTTAACCTCGCCACCAGAGCGAAGAAACGGAACTATAAATTTAAGTAAATATTTCATCTCCTCGAGTGGGGATCGAACCCACAACCAGTCGGTTTTAGTCACACTTCGTGCCGCTGCGCCACGACTGGCTTCTGATTTTTTTGATTTCTTAATGGTTGGCTCTTTAAATAAATTGACATTAGTTGTAACTCACAATCATTTTAAATGTTTGTATGTGTTTAATCATGATGTCATAGCTA
Organism: Heliconius erato x Heliconius himera; assembly: GCA_013421005.1. Taxonomy (NCBI): domain Eukaryota; kingdom Metazoa; phylum Arthropoda; class Insecta; order Lepidoptera; family Nymphalidae; genus Heliconius; species Heliconius erato x Heliconius himera. Next base: position 35,515 of record JAATLQ010037651.1, on the reverse strand, counting down.
GAAATAGTAGGTTGATTAATGATAAATTGGGTTTTACGATATTTCTTTGCCTCTTAGCAATATGATTTTTATTTGCAGCTTAGACAGAGGGAGACTAAAGTTAAGACACTCCGCTTCCCAATTGCTGCCGAATTTTGAAAGCGTTGCGTGTTGAGTGGAGTAACTGAACTCTTCGTTTAGTTTCGTTACCAGAGCAAAGAAATAAAAATATTAAATATTTCATTTCCTCGAGTGGGAATCGAACTCACAACCGATCACGTTTACAGTCACACGCTGCACCACGACTTGTATTTCTCTCATTATCTCTTTATATGTCCAACAAGCAGACAAACAGACAAAAAAATAAATATCAAAAATCATTGTTTTAGTTTCTATTACACTGAAAAATACCCTCAGTAATATATTTTTTATAAGTATATCTTCCATGTCACAGACACTGATCGGTAACGATTTTATTATAAGTATAAATTTAAGGGAAAACAAACCTGCAATTATTCTAAAAAAGCCTTAAAGGGATGGAGATTTCATTTCAGCAGTTCTGCACACCATCATTATAAAAATTTAGTTAAATTTTAATTCGACAGTAATTAAGAAAACATGTAACATATCCGACAAGCACTCTCAAATATCATCATATCTCGTACAGCATCAAAAATAACAACCCCAGGAATAGGTTTACAAACTGAAAATATAATGACAATGGCAAGTGGTAGTCACAACGCTTACCCCCTAATTACTCCTGGTGTTCCCATCGAGGCCGAGATTTTAATAGTACATTTTTAATTTGTCAACGAGGTCGAGCTAGTGCTTGGGGTCTTATTTACGAGGCGGGTCGAGTGGCAGCCTAGATGCGGTGAATGGGCAGAAAGGGCAGAGCTGGTGTGGAGGGTGCTTGGTTCTCTACGTCGTTTCTAAATTTTGGCACTTGTAAGCCATTAGGCTTCCGGTGTGGCGGCCAACAACTGATTGTTCGTTAAGTCACTTTTATACGCACCTGTACTTTAATTTCCGGTTTGTTATGTACTAATTTAATTAAAGCTAAATGGTTGTTTAATACTATATGAGGCCAGTCGGGCCGCGGTGGCGGAAGCATGTGACTGAAAACGCGACCAGTTCTGGATTCGATTGACACTCGAGGAAATGAAATATTTAATATTTTCATTTCTTCGCCGAGGCCAGTCGTGGCGCAGTGGCACAGGTATAATATGGACTAGTTGTGGGTTCGATCCCCACTCGAGAAGATAAAATATTTACTTATATTTATATTTCATTTCTTCGCTCTGGTGTTGAGGCGGCGCGGCGTTGAGTTCCGCCACTCAACATGTAATGCCTCCAGAACTGGGCGGAAAGTGAGGAACGGTGTGTCTTAACGCTAGTAATTAAGAAAACATGTAACATATCTGACAAGCACTCTCAAATACCTCTGCCTACTCTGCTGTATGCATGATACAGCGTGACGTTAATTATATAGTATTTATTTCACTGTGATAAATAAACGATATATGTAAACATTATTTTTGTTTTTTTTTAAAACTATTTTAACCTCGGTAATAAACAATTAATACTATTAATATCACAAATAATTATTTAAGTTTGAATTTTTTTTCTATACTTGTTACTAAACCGTTCTACTTAGCTTAACTACTATTATCAACATGATTTTATTGCTCTATGTACTCTATTATAAAGTCCAAGCTGAAACTAATGTCATTATTCTCAATACTTAAGTGGCAAAAATATTATAAAGTTTAAAAAAACCGTTGTTAATTTGCAAAAATCACTTTCTCGAAATTCAGTTCATAAATATAACAATATAATCACATACGCTAAGTTATCAGCTTCATGCTGTATCCCGCACGCAGCAGGGTAGGCAGAGGGAACCTAGTGTTAAGACACTCCGTTCCCCACTTTCTGCCGAATTCTGGAAGCATTGCGTATTGAGTGGTAGGACTCAACGCCACGCTTTGCCTGGACACCAGAGCGAAGAAATGGAAATATAAATTTAAGTAAATATTTCATCTCCTCGAGTGGGGATCGAACCCACAACCAATCGGTTTTACAGTCACACTTTGTGCCACTGCGCCACGACTGGCCTCACGCTAAGTTAAGTAGATAATAAACAACGCTTTCCAGTGCAAACTCACTCTGATTTATTCACTATTATATTGAATTACCGTACGTAGCTCGAAACTTGGTAAAAGCCCCGGTGGAGTGACATCCATAAGTAATTCATTTAAGCCGTAATGGGTTTGATGCCCGTTTGAATAAACAGCGACGTGTGACGCTCTGTTTTACATAACAAAGTAAATTTTATATTGTTTTATATTTTTTATTATGGGAATTGAAATTTTAAATTGTAATATATGTTTATATATTAAAAAACAAAATCTAAAATAGAAATATTAAGAAATAAAATTTTCTTTGTATAAAAATAGAACTTAAAGCCTTATATCTGGTCTTATTTCAATTTTCCCTAGATAATTTAAAAAGTATCAATTTCTACACTTTTATTCCATAAATTTAATTAGAAAATCATTCCTTGAAGCAAAAAATCCAGATCAATATTTCCTTTATCTCTGACGCCCTCTTAAATAGTAACGAGGCAAGTGGCTCAAGAATTAGAAAGGAACAAAGGTTTCTTCACTTCGTCGACACGCTATTTTAAAATGCTATGATGTTTTAAAGGAGAAAGAAATCTAAGTGATTACTTTTGTCTTCGCTTAAATATTTTAGTATTTTGTATAAAGGATCATCTCTTACGGCGTAGTGGGACAGTCTTTAACTGTTTAAGTGAGGGGCGTTGGTTTGAATCTCTAATGGGGGACTGTATTTAATTCATTTTCGCTTCATTTTTAAACAAAATGTGGCATAGTTTCGAGGTCCAACACACAACTGTCCACAAAATTTGTCCCAAATTAAAAAAAAGTCTCTATTAAAGATTTTCTCTACCTACGCGAAATGCGAAATCGTGTTTTAAAGAAAGACTTCTCTCTTGGTTCCTTTCTGTCCAAAATTATGTAGTATATTCAGTTCAATTTGAAATATTCTTGATAAAATACCAAAATTATGATATATAAAAACCGCTTTTTAAAAGGTTCCGTATCTGAAAAAGAAAAAAGTAACCCTTATAAGATCACTTTGGTTATACACGCAATTATGAAATTTGGTAAGAAATGAGAACTTGCAATACACTTGAAGAAAGTTTGAAATATGGAAATTAGCATTTATATTAGATATAGAAAAAAAACCATTTCTCACCTCTATTTGCACAACATTTCATACATGCACTCACATGTACTTATTTATGCTTTTCAACTTTTATAAGTCGTACTTCTCGTTGAACTACAATCCTGAAATTTGCACGGAATACTCGGTGGACAAGTTCGACTCGCACTAGACCGATTTTATTTATGCTGAGACTGGATGATTGATAAAAGGATACGCTTTGTTTTATACACAACAGGACAAACATCTACACGCTGATTATAGATATAAACTGTGTACCATGGCCATATTAACTAATGTAGTACATATTTTGAATCTGTAAGCATTTCCTCTATTTTTTATAAACAGACTAAAGAAACCTAAACTTTTATTAAAAAAAAAACTCTTCCCAAATACGATTTGAAGTGACAACCATCAAAAACAAATACCACGCACCGCACCATGACAGTCTCACATTAGTTCACACATATTTAAAATGACAAAACGACAGCATTATTCAAAATGTATTTTCATTATATTTTTTTCGATCACAAAGCAATCATCGAATTAGAAATGGAATAACTGATCCCCCGCCATTAAGCTTATTAAAAGGCTGACCTAATATAGCTGTCTATGGATTATGTATTCATTATTTTTCGATATACGATAAAGGGTTGATATTTAACTTTTAATTTAATTTGATTTGTAACAAATCTATCCTTTATCGATATATGAAGGGTTGTTATTTAACTTTTTAGTTAATTTGATAACAAGCACAGGTTTTCCATAGAGAAATTATTATTTATTTGAAGATAAATATGATTACAAACAGACTAGATTGAAGTCAGTCGTGGCGTAGGGCCACAAGTGTGTGACTATAAATTTGACAGGCTGTGGGTTCTACTACGCGAGGTAATTAAATATTTATTATTTTAATTTTCTTCGCTCTTATCTCGATACAAAGCGTGGCGTTGTGTTCCGTCACCCGACACGTATTGCCTCCAGAAGTCGAAGGAAAATGGGAAGCGGAGTGTCTCAACACTAGGCTGTTCTGCCTACTCTGGTACATGTGGTATATAGCGTGAAGCTGGATAAGAATAAATAATGAATACAAATATCTCATTCGGAGAAAAATTTGAGATTTTGAGCAGTGTTTAAATAAACACACATGCACTTTTAATTTATTCTATTAAATGTGTTCAAACACAAGATATTTTTCAATATTTTTCTAATCCACAATTTTTTATATATATGTATATACTTCCTGCCATCAAATGTTAACAATATACAAATGCTTTAAGTGATCAAATCGATTGGAACATAAAATTTAATTTCCTCGCCGTCTTGTTACGGCGTTGATCATTAATTGGGGAAAACTCAAGAGGCGCGATAATCGAATCTGCGCTTAATGAGCCGTTGCCTCCTCCACGTATTTATTGCTTTTGACGTGGAATGGAGGAAATTTAAAGAAAGCACTATAAGAAGAAGTTTGTTAAACTTTTTACGGAATATTGAGAAGTTTTATTATTGCATTTACGGATGATTAAGAAGTTTTAGTGTTGAAATAACTATAATAATTTTGTAGTTACGTATTTGACATAATAAATAGATACTTTTTGTTAGATCTATAGTTCATTTAAGTTTTAATATAGTTATTTAAAAAAAAACAAAAACAGTGTTATTGTTTTTTTTTAATATACAAGTGAATATCTTTAGGCACAATAGAATATTTTAAATTAAAATTAGCTTCACGCTGTATCTCTCACACAGCAGGGTAGGCAGAAGGAACTTAGTGTTAAGACATTCTGTTCCCTACTTTCCGCGGAGTTCAGGAGGCATTGCGTTTGAGTGGCGCAACTCAACGCCGCGCTTTGCCTCGGCACCAGAGCGAAAAGGAATGAAAATATATGTAAATAAATGTAAATAAAAAAATATTTCGTTTCCCCGAATGGGGATCGAACTCACAACCAGTCGGTTTTACAATTACACTTTGTGCTCCTGCGCCACGACTGGCTTCTTGAATATTTTATCCTGAACTAAATACATTTTGAAAGCCTAATCAGATGAAATTTCGCTTAAATATCCCCTTCCATCGCTGCGGGTAATGACTGACATTTTTCAAAGCTAATTGTCGAATTCTCGGCTTCAGAACTCTCGACATAATGAATATCGACTGTAATGGACCATTCATAATTGTATGAATCCGTTTTTTTTTTTTCGAAATAAGTTATATATTTTTTAAATTACGTTGTTTTTGTAAGCTAACCGCTCTGTCTTGCACTTATGATGACAGAAAGAGGGAATCTGTAAAACTAGTGTTAAGACACTATGTTCTCATACATATAATTACACTTCCCTTTTTCCGCCGAAATCTGGAGATATTGCATGTCGATTAGCGAAACTCAAAGCCGTGGCCACGTAACCAGAACGAGGAAATGACAATATTAAATATTTCATTTTCTCGAGAGGGAATCGAACCCACAACCTGTCACGTTTACAATCGCACGCTTGTGCCCCTGCGCCCAAATTTCTTTATTTATTTAATTATCTTCTACATTAAATTAGCATAAATACTCATATAAAATAGTCAAAAACATAAAGTAACAGTTATTATACAAGCACTTAAGTCTAACGAACGGTAACCTACTTCTATATTGCTTCCATACGTAGCAAGTTACGTGGAGCAAGTTGCAATATGTTCACTTAACCCAGCTCCTATCGGTATCACAAGCTAACTTATATAAAACTAAAATAATTCATAATAAATATAGTTCTTTTAGGGTTCCGTAACCAAATAGCAAAAAACGGAAATATTATAATTTCGTCTTGTCCGTCTGTTGTGCAGTCTTTTTTCTAGGAGACTATGGGTACTGTATGGTTGAAATTTGAACGATATGTAAGTGTATATTGTTAATATTTTGTGTATTTTATTCTATACTAAGAAGAGAAAAATATTTTTTTAGAAAACGTGTAAAATTTTGAACAAAGCGGAATTTGAACCCGCTTCTTGGCAGCTGTCCAATTTCTTAGCGCTCCGATCACTAAGCCATACTTTCTTGTCAAGCTAAGTCAAAATTCTTAACAGATTGTTTTTATCAGCTCTACGTTGCATCATTGCTTGTATGATCTTGTTACAACTTATTAATTGTTAGTATCTCTGTAATAAACTCCGGCAATTGCTTAAGATCGCTTAGCAAGAGAGAATGCTTATTCAATATTTTTATCATTCAAGTTCAAACTCTGCCATGATAAATAGTTATATCTTTTAAATAGGGATCTCAGAATAATTTTATTAAAATTATATCAAGAATAACATGATGATGGTGATGGTAACATATGTTTTTTGTCTGCTACGCAACCCTTCATAAGCGAGTCCGACTCGTCCTTGGCCGGTTTTTATTATCTTCATTTTATATGCCTCATATTACAGGATACATAAAGAGAGCCTCGTTAAGACACTCCGTGCCTTATATTCTGCCCAATTTAGAAACATTGCAACATCATTACATCAAATGGGATGTGGCGCAGTGGCGTAGCTGGGGGGGTGCGAGCGGTGCGGTCGCACCGGGCAACAAATGGAAAGGGGCAACAAAGTCTACGATCAATTCTTCTAATTTTTTTTCAATCAAGAATCAAGGAATGTTCAAAAAAAATAAGAGAATGAAAATGAAAAATACAATCTCGCTATCATGTCAATTGAACATGAACTAGTCGATACTATTGATTTTGAAAATGTGATTAATGACTTTGCTAGTTAAAAAGCGCGTAATCTCCGTTTTACATTTTTGCAATATATATATTTTACCAAAATCTAATGTTATAACTTAACTTAGCTTCACGCTTTATCCCTAGCGAGGTAGTCAGAGAGAACGGAACGCCAAACGCCGTAGTGAGATCGTAGTCTCAACATACCTCTTTCGCCTTGTCCACTGTTATCAACCTCTTCATACATGCCCTCCGGGGAGTCCTCATGCTTTTTATATGACTTTTCTCCAGTATCTTTGATACTGTGTTTTCGAAGGTCAACCGAGGTATCCCTCTATCTCTCTTACCACTCACTTAAGCTTATCATAAATCTTTTTTGCCATTATTTTATCACTCATTCGTTCGACGTGCCCAAACCAGCTGAGCGTGTTCTTCTTCATTCTCACCGTGACATCCTCGCTAATACCTGCCATTCTGTGTATCGCTTCATTACGGATTCAATCGGCTAAGCTGACTCCGCATATCCTACGAAGAGATTCTCCACGGCATTCATCTTTCTTTCATTCTTCTTCTGTAATACCCACGTTTTGCTGTCGTTTAA
>JAATLQ010037651.1:6389-27905 GCA_013421005.1 Heliconius erato x Heliconius himera | reverse complement strand
GAATAATAAAATTTGTATATTTCAACCCTTTGCTAAGTAAACAGAGAATTTGACTTTCTTTAAGAACTTTTCTTGAACGAAAATAGCACTTTAAAAATTGTAAGCGCACAGTGTTAATGGGAACGGAGTGTTTTGACATCAAGTTCCCAGGTTCCCGCTATGTCCTGAATTCGCTATGTGCGGGATACGGCGTGAAGCTAAAATAAAATATATTGTAAAATATTTCCGAAACGAGTACGTTCATTTTTTCTTACAAATTTCACTTTGGTCAGAGCGAGATACATATTTTTTTTAAATAATTTTATTTAATAAATTATTAGGAACAATGGCGTAACTAAAACATATCATTTAAGGAGTGAGTAGTAAATATAAAGAGAGATTTATAAGTGTTGTGAAGCTTCTAAGGTATGCTTGAACCTGAATTGTTTCTGATGATAGGCTTACTTAGTTTAAATTTTAATAAGCGAAAAAGATATTCGCTCAAATAAAAAATAAATTAATTCGTGGAAATACAACCAATGGTTGTTTCCTAAGTTTGAATCGAGAGTTTTACCCAAAAATGCCATAAAATGTCACATCACTGTAGTAGCAACTATTTAAAAAAAAATTAAAAAACAAACAATTTTAAAAAAAGTTGAGAAAATTATGTAATTTATTGCATCGTTGTCAAAGCCAGAAGGCTTTCAGACTTAATGAATCTGCCCTTTCTTGCTTATATTAAGTTAACATTTTAACTCAATAACGACACTGCCACCAAAAGCCGCCGTATAAACTTAATTGCCATTTTATATAAAACTGCAAAGTAAGAGTCATGTCCATTATTCTTTATATTCTTTGTTATTTTTTTTTATAGGAGAGTTTTACTATATTCCTATATATTGTTGTTTTTTAACGTTATGCAATTTTACATCATATCTTCTGCGTTCAGAAGATTATAAATTATGAATTTAAGACACGTATTTATAAATCGCTCTCAACTCTGAGATCGATCTTGAGATATCGTTTTCATTCACAAAGTATTAAAACGGCATCTTAAGATCGATCTCAGAATTTAAAGTGATTTATGAATACCGGCCTAAGAAATCGTGTTGCATACAAGATAAGCTCAAAACGTGGCCCCATAATTAGATAAGATTGAAATACTTTTTATATAGAATTGATAACATTTTTTAAAATAAATAATAATATTTGTTTGGCATAAAAGTATAAATATATGGATATATAAACATGTTAAAAGTATATTCGAAATCTATAAGCACATTAAATAACCTACTCTTAGTTCAAATTTTATATATTATTATTTATTACCTTTAAATAAGAATAGATAAAACAATAAAATCGCAGACAGATTCACTAAAATCACTGCAAATGAGTAAATACACTGAAATCGTTATTTTATGAATATAGCTAGATAGTAAAATTTCAAAATTTTTCTGTAGGTGAATAAACGATTAGGTACTGTAAAAAATTCCTTCCAAAGCTCGAGGGCTATCGGTACAGCTAACGACAGTTTTTTGCAAAACTACGAATGCTAGCAATATAACGAGATATACATATCTATGTAAAGATCGTTCAAAACTACATTTAAAACTGTTAAATGAAACTCTTTAGTCTGATTAATCACATATATTATACGTTTCGAACATTTTACAGTGGTCTGTGGTCACAAGTAGTGTTCGAAAAGTTGGGTTTCCAAAAATGCATAATACTATAAATACATAATTAATCAGATTAAAGAATTTGATTAAAAATGGATAAAAATCGCAAAAATTAAAGAAGTAATTAAATTTAAACATCTTAGGAAGGGCCCTTAGAAAGTAATCTTTTTAAAGGCATCATAATATTATTGATATGATTTTAAAACCACAAATCTCATTAGTACTCAATTTAATAAATGCAATGAAACAAAATAGTGTGACATATCTATCCATAAATAATATTCATCGATTTTTCCTTAGTTGCGCTTTAATAGTGTTGTAATAGGAAAAAAAATAACTTACATTAAGAATTGTATTAAAAATTCTACAAAAAGTTTGGGAATTCAAATAATTGAAAGTATAAAGCAAATAATTGAAAGTATATATATAAAGCAAATATTTGTCTGTAATTGAAAATATATATACATATATGTATGAAACATAAAAAATAGATTTTTAAAGATTATAACGACATAACGACTACGAATATAATGACTATATTTAGAAAAAAATATAAAACTATCAAAATCAGGCTTACATTCGTACAAAGGCATATCACGTAGAATTTTATAATGAACGAAATGAAGAAAAAAAACGGTATTTTCTACATTGTGAAGTAATTCATGCAGGCTATCGATGTCTTCCTTATTGCTATACACTCTTTTATAAACTTTAAAATTGTAAGTTAGTTATATTAAAGTTGATTCGTATTCCTCAGAACAGGGAATGTATATAGAATAGTAAAAATAAATTAATATTTTTATTTAGTAAATTATAAAATTATGATATCTAATCTCTACTATTTCTAATATTCTCTGTTCTGGGTCTAATCTAAATTTATGGATTTACCGTGATATGTTATCGTTTTGCTTTTGTAAATGGCTCTTGTATGTCAATTATGCCATGACATTTGAATAGAAGCTTCTGTGGTGTAAGCTAAGTGTATTTGACTGTAAAACTTATGTAATATTTGTATACCAGTTCAGGGCCGTATTTAGAGTTATTTACTGATGTTGCGGCCTAGAGCAAGAATATATAGGGCTCCCACTATGATATTGTACCAATTATTAAAGTTTCTTATAATAAATAGTACTAAATAAAATTTACATTAAATAATTCCCACTTTTCTAAATCCGGCCTTGTACGATTGTTGTTTTCTATTTGATTATTAAAAAAAAATTGTGTCAGTGTATTTGTTTATCTAAAACTTTGTCAATAAAAATCTTATAATTAAGCCAATATATCTGAAATCTATTTTAAATATACTTATTTTTATTTTTATAGACAAAATTCATCTTTTTCTTAATTAAAATTTTGGTATAGTCAGCAAAAAAACTATTAAATAGAAAATAAATATAAAATATAAACATTATAGCTGAATTTATCACCCTTCCAGTTGGTGTATATTCAAATCTATAAGAATTTCCCTAATAAATATATGCAAATTGGTGTTAAAATACAAGTATACATACATACATATATATAACTCTGGCTGTAGTAATGAATGTTTGTATTTAACCGTGTAACGCCGCAGCTGAGTTTGTATGAAAATGTCTAATATTTACAAAATGTGAAATTTTATCTCTTTATAATATAAATGTATTACACGTTCAATTTACACATGGAGCTGTGTTTTATTTCTTTTTCCCTTATGGCAATATTTCTGTTGGTTCTATTTAATTTATTCTGTGTTTTGTTTTCATCATAAATTTAACTTTTAGTTTTAATATAAGCATAACATTATATATTTTATTTAGTTAATGGATTTTTTAGTAAACTAACGAATTATTTATGCATTTTTTTATAAATATATTATGAAAGTTTAGTCAAATAATTAATTCACAATGCAATGAACAACATACAATGGCAATAACACAACAATAACATTATATTACGCTGTATCTCGCTCGTGGCAGAGGGAACCTGGCAACCTATGACATTTCGTTCCAACATAAAACACTTCCGCTCCCCTCTTACCACCAAATTTTTGTGGCATTGCATTTTGAGTGGCGGAACTCAACGCTACAATTCCACACATTAACCTTAAATGACGTTTATACTTTTTTTTTTAAATTAACGTATATATTAAATTGATATACAATCTTCAACAAATGTACATAAATAAATACTACATCATACCTAACTGAAAATATAACCCTCTAAATAGTTCACATATATTTTTATATTACACGAAGAAAATTCTTGTAGCACTCCCATAAACTTCCATATAGAATTCTTTATTTCTAGCAAAAAGGTATCAAAGTACAGCCTATATTACGTACTCAAGTATCTGCCTTATCTTGTGTAGTCCCACCAGATTTCGTGTGATATACGCTCTCGAGTCCGGGATAACCCGTGGATCACTGAGGCGTTTTGGGGACAAATTGACCTCTTTGTTTCTATCCCGCGCCGAAATCTCATTACCCGCATCACGACCGTGTTTGTTATTCACTGTGAATTTGCACGGTCTCGCTGTTTTTGTGATTTATTCTTAGGGACGATGGGATGTAATCACGTTGTGTATGTTTCGTTGTTAGTTTTTAATAGAAGTATAAGAAATATTAATGTTTTTATATAAATTTTAGAATTGTATATGTGTATATCTATATAATAATATGTGAAATGAAATTTTTGTACCACTTATTACAAAAATTGTGCAGACGGAGGAGCCTGACCGCGGCCATTTATAGTTTATTGAGGTAAGAAGTACAGAAATGCTTGTTTTACAAAATGCTAAACTTGCTTTAAAATATAGAAATTACGTTCATCATATATGTCGAACCATATTCTATGAGGCCGGTCGTGGCGCAGCGGCAGAAAGTGTGACTATAAAACCGACTGGTTGGGGGTTCAATCCTCACTCGAGGAGAGGAAATATTTATTTAAATTTTTATTTCTATTTCTTCGCTCTGGTGTCGATAGAAAAGTGTTGAGTTCTCCCACTTAACAAGCAATGCCTCCAGAATTTGCCTCCAGAAATATAGCAATGGAAAAGGTTACTGATGTAATTTATATATTTTTATAATATGTAAAAAAATTATGACGAGACAATAATATATATTATTAGAACTTTTAAGCGGTAATTATAAAAAATAAAACAATATTGTAGTATGACCGGAGGTTAATATCATTCAAAACTACCCCGAATTAACAATAATTCACTTTAATCAAATAGAAATACAAAATAACTAATAATTTAACAAACGTTATCTTTAAAACACAAAATGACTCGATAAATATAATAAAATAGAACGAACTCACAGTATCACCAACCACCTTCCCAAACGACGACTGACACGCAAATTATATTGTCCACATTTTTTTATTTGGAATGGACTTTATTGCTGTTGACCTGGACTGGTCTTGACAGCATCAGAGGGCAGGGAGAGGTGAGAGTAGCTCGCTACTGAAGAAGAAGTACTAGCTTTAATGGACGCTCGTGAACAATTGGCGATTGTAGAAAGCCGTAATCAGGGGGGATTTCGACCGTTGGGCCCCCTCACGCCGTGGCGCGGAAGTGCCGTGAGATAGGACTGGTCTTCTCGTTTCTTAAGGCGGCGGAGAGGCGGTCTTACGACACAGTGAGACTGAGGAGTGAATCCTGCCTATATATTGGGCGCTAGCGGCAGATCGTCGGGGTCTAGAAGAACGCTGCGAGTACTTACACGCTTTGACAATGAGTGGGTTATAGTGAGAGTCTGAACGCTCGTAGTAGCGCTTGGCTAAATTTTGCAGAATTCCTTTAGCAATTGTAATTCGAAATCTTTGTGTAGGTCCAGTTTGTGCACGTACTATGGGCATCCGGATGCCATTCGGAGGAATTTGTTTTGGATCCTCTGAAGGAGGTCTATCTTGGTGTGTGCGAACATAACACAAGCATAGATCATGCTGGGATGAATGCAAGTTTTGTACAATGTCAGCTTGTTCCGAAGTGACGAGGACAGAGGACGGCTACGCTTTTCTCTGGGTTAACCTTCAACCACCACTTGCTGAACCAATCGCCTAGGTTGTCGGCAGCTCGTTGCAGTCTTACGGCTAGGATCCAAGCGGAGCAATCTGTGGTGTAACGCGCGGTCGGCATACATCGCAAGTTCAACTTTATTTGTACGGGGAATGTTGCTGGCGTAAAGCGCGTATAATAATGGTGAAAGAGTGGAACCTTACGGGACTCCGCCGCAAAGGGGTCTGGAGGACGAAAGTCTAGATTTTAATCTAACTAACTTTTATACAAAAAAAAATTATCTAACTTTTAACTGATATTCCCGAATGATGTGAACGAGAGAGTCTGGCAGTGCCATACGATGGGCACCGATGGGATGGATGACCATGTCAAAGGCTATGTCAAGGAAAATAGCAGCCGTGTCGCTCAGAATCGATCTACGAATAGGTTGTCTACGACTGCGCGCTTGTTTTATATACATGGGAATGGTAGAAATGAGTATCGATATAGCTCGCGTATAGAAATATCGCTAACAATATTGTAACATATCAAAAACTCAAATTAAAAGTTATAAATGAAACAAATTAAAAACTTTTTACTCTCTCCCAACTCTATGAAACGAAATACTCGTATACTGGATAAAGTAAACACAATCACAAAATAAATTTAAAAAAAACAATTTTTAGCACACCATTTAACTTTGAAAACTTTAGTTTTAACATTGCCAATAGATAATATTTAGTGAAATTGAGCAAAAAGCTTTTATTGAAGGTATCATTGGATCGAAACCATAATATCGGACTGGCCGTTCATTAAATACGAACCATTTGAACCCGAATTAACGGAATTGTCTCTGAATGGTTCTGAACGGTAACATGATACCGATATTTTTCCGCTCGTGTAATAATAATCGCCTTGTTATTACAGGGTTATAAGCTTTTGAATATTTAAACTGTTTCGTATATAATTTAGCGTCCAACAGGTAGGTTTTTGTTTTGTATTTTGGAATGGAAGACGAAAATTATTACCGTCTCTTATGTCAATATCTATTTTCAATTATGACCCTTTGTTTTATATATTGATTGATTGTTTGATTTTATTATATTTACAATGGAACCCTTATTTCGCTAGTAAAAGTCAAAGTATCTTTTTGACTAACATTAAATGAAGAATGTTTTTTAAATTAATATATTTATGCGATACACATTATATTCTTATGCGGTGTTGTTTTTCACTCAACGTTCGGTACTTTGATGTTAACATTGCGTATTCCAAATGTCACAAAATTCGGCAGAAAGTGGGGATTGGAATTGCCTTAATGGGAACGGATTATCTTAACTCTAGATTACCAGGTTCCCTCTTCTTACTATGCGGGATACAGCGTGAAGATAAAAAAAAATACATCATATATATTTTTTCGTAGTAAATGAATTAAAACATCAATACTAACAAGATTGAATCCAATCACATTTACGTTTATTTGTGAATTTGAATATTTTAATCAAACCACAATACCCTCCAGTGTTTAACAAAGATGTTTCTATACAATTGTATTATTTCTCACCGGCCTTCATTTGTAATAATACTTAGCTTTTTGTTCCTTCTACAATAAGGAAATCTTGATTTAACTTTCTTTGAAGTTGCAGTTTCTTGAAAAGCTCTTTTACTTGCCAAAATGTCGGACAATTAGACATTCATTTGTGTTTATAGTTTAATAAATTATTTATTTCAGAGCGTTTAAATTTTGCTTTAAATATATAAAGTCTATTGTTTCGTGAAATCTATACCGATAATTAAATAGTCAGTAATTACATTATCATCATTTAGAAATATATCAACAAGCTGACATTGTACAAAACTTGCATCCGTCCCGTCATGACCTATGCTTGTGTCGTGTTTGCACACACCAAGATAGACCTCCTTCAGAGGGTTCAAAATAAATTCCTACGAATGGCATCCGGATGCCCATGGTACGTACGCAACGTTGACCTTCATAAAGACTTCGAGCTAGAATCGCTCAAGGAATTCTGCAAGCGCCTGGCCAAGCGCTACTACGAGCGTGCAGATTCCCATTCCAACCCACTCATTGTCGAAGCGTGTAAGTACGCTCCTCACCCACAACCACGTCTTCGACGCCCTCGAAGCGTGCTTCTGGACCCCGACGATCCCATCACTGCAGCCAACGCCCAATACATTGGGAGGATTCACTCCTCAGTCCCACGTCCCACTCTCCGCCGCCGCAAGAGGCGGCGAGGCCAGTCATATCTAACGGCACGCCCGCGCCTCGGCGCGGCGGGGCCCAATGGACGAAACCCCCCATGATTAGCGTACGCGGGGCATTCCCCCGCGATCGCTATCACTTCACGAGCGTCCATCAAAGCTCGTAATTCTAATCTTCAGGGGCGAGCTACACTCGCCCCTCCCAGCCCGGTGACGCTGTCAAGACCATTCCAGGTCAACAGTATTAAGTCCAGTCGAAAAAAAAAAAAAAAAAACCACACTAGAGACGTGATTGCAGGTGTGTGTCGTGCGTTTAACTACTGATATGTTATCGGCCGCTTTGCGGTAGTGCGCTCGATTTAACGACTTATATTGATCTCACCAAACAATTAACGTTATGAATCACCTTTCTAATACTATATTAATATAAACAAGAGTAATAAATACCTTCAGAAAGATCACACAAAAACGTCCCGCGGTATGGAAGAAATTCACAGTGAAGGAGCGGGGCAGTGCCCTTATATTTCTTTCTTTTATTATAACTAACGATTGTGGATAGTTATAGTGGAGAGGATAACTTCTTCTCCCCTATACGTGCACTTGGCTTTTCTTTGGAAGAACTGCGAGTTATAAATTAAAATATTAATACTATTTTCTTACGATACAAGTACTTAAATGTATATTAACTAATTCGCGCGGGTTGCCAGCGTGGACTATGTGATAATGTGGATATTCTTATTTTCCATTTTGGCAGGCTAGCTCAAAAATATGTTTTTACGACTCAACGACTTTGACGACTTTGAGGCCGGTCGTGGCGCAGCGGCACGAGGTGGAGGTGTGATTGCAAAACCGACTGGTTGTGGGTTCGATCCCCACTCGAGGAGATGAAATATTTACTTAAATTTATATTTCCATTTCTTCGCTCTGGTGTCGAGCTTAAGCGCGGCGTTGAGTTCTGCCACTCAACACGCAATGCCTCTAGAATTCGGCAGAAAGTGGGGAACGGAGTGTCTTAACACTAGGTTCCCTCTGCCTACCCTGCTGTGTGCGGGATACAGCGTGAAGCTAATTTAATTTAATTTTATTTTATTTATGTCGATGGGACGTCACTTTGTTTTATACTTTGTAAAGGATATAAGTAATTAATATTTTTTTTAATCTAAAGTAATCAATAGAAATGAAATTGATATTAAATAATAAGTAACTAAAAAATTTTTTTTTCTTAAAGATAAATAAACATTTTTCAAATAGATCGTTCCACAAGGATTGTTACGTCAACATGGAAGAAAATTTACCGTGCTCTTGGGGTTTTACTTATAATAATTACAAGTGAAACAAAATAAAATACAATATACCGGCCCTCAGGGAACCTCCGCCGCAGGTTTGCGATTCCGGTGTTAATTTATTAATTGAAAAATGCTGTAACTTGCAAATATGCATCGAGTCTTACGGTTTTTTTAATGAAATGTTTTAATTGTCTTCTTTAATAAAATTTTATTAAAATTTATTTCAAATAATTACGACCTTGTTATATAAAATTATTGTTAAATAGAGCGTTAAAAATGTGAAGCAAGGACTCTATATAGGTTATAACAGGTTAATGGAGTGATTTTTCATTTCGTCTTTTAACGTAAAATTGTAAAGAATTTTAAGCAAATATTTTCAGATTTTCATTCCAAAAGTCTATTTTATATTTTAGGAATAATTTTATTTGCTGTATTTTATGTACAGTAGTATACTTTAACTTTATATTCTTTTTAGCATATAAAGTTAATTTTACATGACTTTTTATATTATATATTTTTTTAAATATTCATATAATAAGAATAAGAACTTTTATACACGCTTACGTGTATCATCCCTTAGGATGGCCTCATTCTTTAGTCGTAAAGGTTGGTGGAACATTTGAAATAAATGTGATGTAGATAATAAAATTCTCCGCCTGTTCCGGAAATGTATATGACGATAAATGAAATTGGGAATACATTTGATAAATCGATATTTTTTTGTATTGATAGTTCATTTTTTATATTTCATTTTAAAAACAAATTAAGGCCAGCCGTGGCGCAGTGGCACAAGCTTGTCACTTGAGGAAATGAAATCTTTAATATTTTTTTTAGGTGTCGAGGCAAAAGAGCGGCGTTGAGTTCCGCCAGTCAACACACAATGCCTCCAGAATTCGGCGAAAAGTGGTTAGCGGAGTATCTTAACACTAGACTATCTCTACCTGCTAAATGTGGGATACAGCGTAAAGCTGAAAAAAAAAACAATTTAAAACATATTTATAAATATATAAATTCACCCCCAAAAAAGGTAATAATATTGTATAGTAAACAAATACAGAAAAAACATAAAACATAATTGGTTCTAAATTAATCTTTAAGAATGGAAGTTCGCTCTGTTGTAGTAAATGAGGTTTACAAGAGACGAAATTAAAAGCTGCGGTTGCTGCCTGCGGCGCCGACAGCACTGTGTGTATATGTGAGTGCATTTTAGTTAGGAACGAATGTTTTCAGCTAAATAAAGTGGAAATGAATAGCTTTGAAAGCGCTTTTGTTTCATATAGTCGTGTGGCTGGTTTACATTTAATTCTATTTTATGGAAATGTTAAAAATTAATGAAATTTATAATAAACTTTCTTATTATTTAGAAAGTGTGGCGGTTTTAATATTATTAGTTGTAGTTATATAGATGAGGCCAGTAGTGGCGCAGGGGCGCAAAGTGTGACTGTAAAATCGACTGGTTGTGGGTACGATCCCCACTCGAGGAGATGAAATATTAATTTATATTTATATTTTCATTTCTTCGCTTTGGTGTCGAGGCAAAGCGCGGCGTTAAGTTCCGCCACTCAACACGCAACGCCTCCAGAACTCGGCGGAAAGTGGGCAGCGGAGTGTCTTAACACTAGGTTCCTTCTGCCTACCCTGCTATGTGCGGGATACAGCGTGAAGCTGATTTAATTTTATTTGATTTTAGTTGTAGTTATGAAATGTCAATTCAGTTCAGTTGAATTCTTAGTTTATGGCGTTCCGAGCGTGTCAATTAAACAGGTCGCACTTCGCCAATGTCACTTTGTGTGGAGAACACACAAAGGAGATTTTTCGGTAAATAAGAAACAATGTTACAGAATATAGGTAAAATACTGCCTTCATCTATAAAATCATATCATATTGGTGCGTACATTTTCATACTAGCTATTACTAAATTTAATAAAAAAAATATAAATTAGTTAAACTTTTCTTAAAGCAATTTATTCGTGAATTTAGTTAAAATGGTTACAGGAATAAAGTTCACCTATAAATTGCGCTTGGACATTGGTTAAAGTTACTTCGTTCAGAACTTAGCAAGTTACAAATTCTTACTGACGAAATAAACTTAGTTATTAGTTTTACGTTTGTTTAGTTAATTTAATTTAGTTTAAATATTTATAGCAATTAAATATATTAAAAAAACAGTGTTTTAAATGAATATTTTCAAACTATAATTTTGTTTTGGAAACAGTGTGTCTTAACACTAGTTTCCCTCTTCATACAATCCCGTACACAGCAGGGTAGGCAGAGGGGTCCTAATGTTAAGACACTCCGTTCCCCACTTTCTGCCGAATTCTGGAGGCATTGCGTGTTGAGTGGCAGAACTCAAAGCCGCGCTTTGCCTCGACACCAGAGCGAAGAAATAGAAATATAAATTTAAATAAATATTTCATCTCCTCGAGTGGGGATTGAACCCACAAACAGTCGGTTTTACAGTCACACTTTGTGCCTCTGCGCCACGGCTGGCCTCAAGAAAAAAGATTTATTATTACAATATCTTATTTTAAAGTTAAATATAAAAAGCTTAGTATTCAACAGTGAACATAAATATATCTACAGATATATGTGTTTCAAAGTACTTTATTGTCCCAATCAGGTCTTTGTCTTAACAAAGCCTGACAATGCGGCTGCCGCTCTCTATTATCGACTTGGTTGAAAAGCGGATGCATTGACGTTCTGTTCAATTCTCTTACTTATCTACTTATTATGTAATTCTACTAATATTGAAAATGTAAAAATTTGTGAGGATGGATGGCTGTAAATATTTATGCAAAGATTGGACGCCAGTTGTGGCGCAGGGGCACAAGGATGTGATTGTAAACGTGACCAGTTCTGGGTTCGATCTCCACTCAAGGAAATGATTTTTTTTTTCATTTCCTCACTCTGGTGTCGAGGCAAAGCACGATGTTGCGTTCTGCCATTCAACACACAAAGCCTTCAGAATTCGACGAAAATTGAGGAACGGAGTGTCCTAACACAAGGTGCCCTCTACTTAGCTGCCGGAGGGTTCCTGTGTGTGTGTTTTTTTATGTAAAGATTGTGTATAATTTGCATATAGCACAAAAATCTTAAGAGGACAAATCCGCGTTCGGGTCGCTAGTATATCTATAAATGCTTTAATAAAATTATATGAAGAAAAATAAAAAGCCTTATATTACATCTTTATGTATTTAATTTTTTTTTATGTATCTGTATATACATGTTAGTTACATAATATATATTGTTTACTATTTGGAAATTGAAAAAAAAATTTTTTGTAAAAAGATTATTTTTATGCAATTCTTGAGTATGAATTTGATATATTTTTTATATAAGAATATCAATAAGTATCTCCAATAAATGTTTAAATAATGCTTACATTGTCTACTATAGAATGAAGATTTTAATGCTTATATTGAAGAAGACAGTATTTCGTTTACTTTTCGTTTTCAGTTTTTATTGAGATAAAGTCTAAATTTTATTTTTAGTTTTTTCTATTCAAAAAGGAGGAGGAAGTTTTATTTATTGTTTAAAATCGGTCCCAGTTAAGAAAAAAGTAACATAAAGATATAATTTATAAATACACGAAACTGTAGCTTAAATAAAGCCAGTCGTGGCGCAGCGGCACAAGGTGTGACTGTAAAACCGACTGGTTGTGGGTTCTATCCCCACTCGAGGAGATGAAATATTTACTTAAATTTCTATTTCCATTTCTTCGCTCTGGTGTCGAGGTTAAGCGCGGCGTTGAGTTCTATCACTCAACAAGCAAAGCCTCTAGAATACGGCAGAAAGTGGGGAACGGAGTGTCTTAACACTAGGTCCCTCTGCCTACCCTGCAGTGTGCGGGATACAGTGTGAAGCTGATTAAATAGTAAATATGTATATGAGTATCATTAATTTAATTTATTATATTTTTCAATTTACGTTATTTTAAATAATTAAAATAAAATATTATTACCTACAATTCAGTTTTTGTTTCATTTTGTGCATATGAGTACCTAGAGTTTATTACAGTCGGTTTTGTTATTATATTTCCAAACTCAAGATTTTTCATACATATTTATTGTATAAATAATTATATTTAAAAAAATATTTACCTTTTATGAACATTTCTTTTAATATCAACGCTTATTAAAGTATAATAGAACGAAGCCTTATCTATTGTTCGGGCGGTAAAGTTTTATCTGCAGAAGCGTAACTTTTTTCTAGCGCAAATACTTTTGTGAATTTGGTGCTCCGGGGAAATCCCGCAAGGTCCCTTTCTTACGTTTTCTAGATAAAGTAAATATTTAAGTCGTAGCAAATAATGGAATGAAATATTGACATTTAATTTGTAATGTAATATAATTATAGTATTTTTTTTTAGTAGAACTGATTGTATTTTAACATTTTATCATGAAAAGTATAATAAACATTTGAAATTTAGTTTTCAATTTATTTTAGAGGTTGTAATTTTTTATTTAAATGTATGCACAATTCAGTTAACATGGTCGTAATATATTTATAAGATTTTAGTAACTATAACAAATTTAATATTTCTTTGTAAAACGCATTTTGCCTGCGTAATATTATTTTACATAGCAGGGTAGGCAGAGGGAACATGAGAATATAGTGTTACGATAATCCGTTTACATTAATACATTTCTGTTTCCCAATTTCAGCTAAATTCTGGAGGCATTGCGAGTAGAACTCAAAACCGCAGGTTATCAGAACAAAGAATATATTAAATATTTGATTTCCTCTAGTGGGCATCGAACCCACAAACTATCGCATTTACAGTCACACGATTGTGCCCCTGCGCCACGACTGGCCTCGTTTTAACTTTTTTTTTCTTTTAAGATTAACATTGAGAGTATGAAGTAAGCCATATAAGTTTAATTGTCTTTACATATCCTCATGGGAGCACGTCTCCATCATGACGTGACTACCCGCATGTACTCGCATATTTGTCACGATATAGTTGCCTAAGCTTTTACTGTGATTGATATGTCCCCAAGCCTCGTGGTTCCGTTATTTCCAGATCGTATATTTCCTTTTGTATTATATTTTAGAAGTTTTTCTGTAAGAAGTATTAAATAGGTATATATCAATAGATTTCTCCATTGTAGGGTAACTTGTAAAACATATTAATTCTATCCGTAATATTGTTGATTTGTTCGTGGTTTTTATATATGAGTTAGCTGTGGTACGGGTATTTTAGGCTTATAATTTGTAAATGTCTTTCCGCCTTCCGCCTAAATGGACATAATATTTGCCATAGAGATTACAATCTTCATATAACATAAAAATACAGTGATACATATAGAAGAAATATAAAAAAATATATTATTTAAAATGCATTAAATTAAAAGAATAATTTATATGTTATATTCATTTTAATCTAAATAAATAAACCTCTCGCCATCATCGGCAGTCTGTCCTCGCCCATTGCTGATGTTAGGATTCTCCAATGGCACAGTACTGAGATCGATCCTCGGCTTGACGGAGTACAAAGCTGAAATCATCTGGCCATATTTCTTATACTTGGCCGCTGGGATCAAGGCTTTCTGAAGTGTAGACCTCGCTAGTAGTGTAGTCCTCCAATTAGTTACGGCTACGTAAAATGGCTAGAAATGTTTACAATAAATCTGTATGGAAATTAAATTATATGATAAGAATTATTTTACATCGAGACCATCATGGCACAATGGTCTGACTGCAAAATTTAAGGTTGGAGATTCGGTTTTGCAAAATAATGTTAAACATAAAGCACTTGGCCGTAGATTTTTAACTTAGTAATATAACTTAAGTCCAAAAATCTCACTGACAATTATAAATTTAAATCTCTATAGTTATAAGATGAAATAAAACGAGTGTATTTTACTGTTAACGATATTACTTCCGACAGTAATATTTATTCTAAATTTAAATTTCAGGCTAACGTCCAGTTTCATTTCACTTGGGCACGTTAACTTCATACATCATTTTACCTATTTAGTCGGCTGACGTTGACGAATGTTAGAAATGAATTAAAATTCCTTTAGGTAGAGAAGAATTGTAACTAAAAGTTTGGATAATGTTAAATTTTTTAGTTCACGAGGCCGTCATGGTGCAGAGGTACAAGCGTGTGAATGTAAAGCGACGATTGTGAGTTCAATTCCTACTTAGCGGAATTAATTATTATCTCTATATATAATAAGACAGTAAAAATATTTTGTCTGTACATTTAGTAATTTTGACTGAAATGGATAGAGGGACACTTAAAAATAATAATAGAAAGCAAAAAGATTTTTTTTGAATTTCTTGTCTGTCTGTCGAGATATTTTTGTCCGCATTTTTCTCTGAAAGTACTGAACCGATTTACTTGAAAATTTCACCAATTGCTTTGTTTTAATTTAACTTAAATACTAAAGTTTCAGTTATTAAAGTTCATCAAAATCCGTTCATTAAAACAAAAGTTATCGTCATTTGAAAGAAGTCGTAATTCTTTCAACACAGAGATAAAGAACGATCTTAAAAGAAATATCAAGTAAATACAATTTTTGGTTGGTTCGTTCATATAATATATGTAACTAATTTAAAAACTGTACAGGAGTTAATATGCAATTATTACAGTTATTTTACAAAGAATATTATGAATCCTTCAAATCAATAATTTAACATTTAAGGCTGTTTCTGAATGAGTAAATTAAATTATTCATTAACATCAGCACATGTAACAGAGTATATTATATAAGTAAAAAGAACATAAAGTTATAAAAATATATACGTGTAATAAATAATTAGCTTTATGTATATTTTATAAATATTTAATATCAACAATGGTCGTATTTTTTTATTTATAACAATCAAAAATTCTTTGACGATAATGTCGTAAAAAAATCATATTAGAAGTCATTATAGTTGTCAATCAATTCTGCTTATTAAATCAATAATCATGTATTTTAAGCGGGCGAAGCCGTGGGCGAGCCGCTAGTTTATTAATATGTTCATTTCTTCACTACTGCACTAAAACTTTCCTCGTAAATCACTCTATCTATTAGTGAAAACTATATGAAAATCTGTGCAGTAGTTTTTATGTTTATCGCGAACAAGCAGAACGACACGACGGAGGACTTTGTTTTATAATATTTATAGAACATATATTAACATTTTTATTTCTTCGCTCTGGTGTCAAGGCAAAAGTATGGCGATCAGTTTCGCCATTCAACACGCGGTGCCTCGAAAATTCGGCGGAAAATGGGGAAATAAATGTCTGAACATTAGGTTCCCCCTGTCTGCCCTGCTATTCGCGAGATACAGCGGGACGCTGGAAAAAAATATATTACATTTATATTTTTTTTGTCTTGCTTTAATCGGAAAATTTATATATTAAAAGCAGAAAAAGGCTTACATAAAGTGTCATCAGTCATTTATAAGATAGAAAAATACATCGATATAGAAATAAGAACAACAAATATGTACTGCACAGAAAAGCAATTTTAAATCACAGAAGACTTTCTTGGAAATTCTAGCTATAACAACTAGACATCTCCTTTATAATACTTTAGTTCTACAACTACCCACTACACATTTTGTTCTCGGTAAATGGTGCCTCACCTTATATTAAATTAAAAAATAAATCAGCTTCACGCTGTATCCCGCACACAGGCAGGGTAGGCAGAGGGAACCTAGTGTTAAGACACTCCGTTCCCCACTTTCTGCCGATTTCTGGAGGCATTGCATGTTGAGTGGCAGAACTCAACGCCGCGCTTAACCTCGACACCAGAGCGAAGAAATGGAAATATAAATTTAAGTAAATATTTCATCTCCTCGAGTGGGGATCGAACCCACAACCAGCCGGTTTTACAGTCACACCTCGTGCAACTGCGCCACCACTGGCCTCACCTTTTTAAACTAAAACCACTAAGAATGATCTACAAAAATATAGTTAAGTTCCCGAAGCGCGCTTAACTCTAGTTGTAGTAATCTCAAATACTGAAACAGAACGAATAAAAGAAAACTTTTATCAATTCTACTACAAGA
Source organism: Heliconius erato x Heliconius himera (assembly GCA_013421005.1). Taxonomy (NCBI): domain Eukaryota; kingdom Metazoa; phylum Arthropoda; class Insecta; order Lepidoptera; family Nymphalidae; genus Heliconius; species Heliconius erato x Heliconius himera. The sequence goes on along the minus strand of JAATLQ010037651.1, from coordinate 10,755 downwards.
AATAATGATAAAAATATCGAAACAAGATATATTTTTAATTCATTATTTTCTAATATAGATTTTATTTGTGGATTTGGAGCAAGTATATTTCTTTTACAAATTCAAATATAAATTAGATTTGATTTCTATAGAAAGGTGACTTTGCCAAGAGCATAATAGCAGAAATTAATATTAATATCGTGGATTCCAATGTCCTCGCGTCTTTGCATTGCAAACAGATTTTCCGAGCCCGAAATTAAACCTCTGATGAATTGAGTATTACGACGCCACTATTCTATGAGAAGGCACAAACGGAGGCTAAATCTTAAACAATATTTAGCCTCCATATAATAGATAAGGAGAATCAAAATACTTCATATAACGTATTTTGCTGGTATTGGTAATGATATATATTAAATTGACTTGTTGTATAGGTTGTGAGTTCGATTATCACTCAAAAAAGTGAAATATTTAATATTTTTATTTCTTCGCTCTGACGTCAAGGCAAAGCACGGTGTCGATTTCTGCCGCTAAACATGCGATGCCTACGGAATTCGGTGGAAAATCGGGAACGGATGTGTCTTAGTGGGAACGGAGTGTCTTAACAATAGGTTCCCAGGTTCCCTCTACGTACCCTGGTAGAGAGATACTGCGTGAAGTTAAAAAAAATATTAAAATAATTACTACTCTTCAATGTTTGAGGTATACTTGTAAAAGATCACTAACAGTGATAAGGTAAACATATGTTGTATAGGTCTGCGTAAAATGTACTGTTATTTTTGTTTTCTTTAACGTTCTTTGTTATTTTTTCTTTTAAAAAATTTCTTTTTATCTCTTATGTGTGCATAAAAGACTTTTATCTGAATTACTTCAGAGCCAGTTAAATTCAGTCATATTTTCTTCAATGTCGCTATTTCACATCGCGCGTTGGTACTTGTGATATAAAAAAATCGTACTTTTATCTAATTGACAGGAAAGTGACAGTCCCACAGGTCACAATCCACGCAAATTGTAGAGCATCTTTATTAGATTTTTCTCTCAGCTTCACGCTGTATCCTGCATATATTAAGGTAGACAAAGGGAACCTAGTGTTGATACTCCGATCCCCAGTTTCCTCCAAATATTTGATCGCGTGTTGAGTCTCGGAACTTTATTCTTATTAGAGCAGACATGGAAATATTAATAAATGATAATTGATTCCCTAAACTGGAAATCGAATCTGAAACTGTCGCGCTTACGCCAATTCACTTGTGCCACTGAGTCAATATGGTTTCTATTAGATTTTTGAAATATTGAACATTAGAGGCCAGTCGTGGTGCAGGGGTACAAAGTGTGACTGTAAACGCGACTGGTTGTAGGTTCGATCCCCACTTGAGGAAATCAAATATTTATTTAAATTTATATATTTTTTTCTTCGCTCTGATGTCGAAGCAAAGGGCGGTGTTGAGTTCCACCACTCAACACGCAATGACTCCAGAATTTGGCGGGAAGTGGGGAACGTGGTTTCTTAGCACTAGGTTCCCTCTGGATCCCCTGCTGTGTGCGGAATCAGTGTGAACCTAAATAAGAATAAATACCTATTTAGTCATTTTACTTTCCTATATTATGAAAGTGCATAAAGTTTATCTTTAAAACATTTTATAAAAAAAAAATATAAAAAAGATAGTTAACAATACGTGCAACAAATAAGATATTAAATTGTTAAAAAATAATGAAACACAAAATTGTTGCATAATATTAATTTCATTCATTTAATGAAACAAGTTATTTTGGAATGATTTATCAATATCATGTAAGGGAAAATGGATATAAGTTGAAACTTGTATAACTATTCGTAAAGCAGGCCTGAAGTTTCGTCGTATGACTACACATTATCAACGAAACTATTTGGCTCTTTACGCCATATGAATATCAAATAGGGCGAAGTTTAGGGGAAATAAGACATATAAGTTTTTGGGACACCAAAGTTGGAGATGTTCAATATTTCTTTCCTAAGTGTGGATTAACACTTTAAAAATGTTTAAAAATATTTTAAAAATAGTATTCTCTCTAGCCAAACGATAATTCTTAGTAATTATCTTTGGGTAGCGGAAATTTGTAAAAATCTCCCTACAGAGATACTAACAATATAAATAAGTTGTAACAAGCGTATAAAAATTTCGACGTAGCTTGGCGAGAACGTATGGCTTAGTGGTCAGAGCGCCTGGTCGGTTTTCAGGAGGTGCGGGATCGAGTCCCGCTACGTTTAAATTTTTATACGTTTTCTAAATAAATATTTTTCTTTCCTAAGTGTGGAATAACACTTTAATAATGTTTAAAAATGTTCAATATTTTTTGTCTTGTTACTTTTGACAAATTGTACTGAATTTTTTTGGTTATTTAGCTACGTTGAAGTATATATTTGGTATTCATTTCAGATATTGACACCTCCACGCAATCTTGATATAAATGATCTTGACAGACGGACAAACGGACAACAAAGTGATCCTATAAGGGTTCCGTATTACGTGTTCAGGTAGGGAACCTTAAAAAAGAGTAACAGATACAAATCTTTTATTTTTTAAATGATTGTCTTGTCCGCTTGTAGTCTTTTCTCTTTGCTTGCACAGGCACAAATTGGACTACTGGATGAATTTCCTGTTTTTTTTGTTGTAGTTCATTAGGTCTGGGCAAGATCTAGACTATTATTAATATTGAATCGCTTTAGTAAAAGTTGTTCTGCGTGATAGATGCCTATCATTGCAATAAGAAATCCTTTGATTTCTTGATCTGGAACATCTGACAAAGATCCATAATAAACCAGCTGAAGTTTCAATACCAGCTTTTTTTACTACTTCTGCCTACGCTGCTGTAGGCAGAAGGAGTCTACTATTTAAGACACCAGTGGCGTAGCTGGGGGGGTGCGAGCGGTGCGGTCGCACCGGGCAACAAATGGAAAGGGGCAACAAAGTCTACGATCAATTCTTCTAATTTTTTTTCAATCAAGAATCAAGGAATGTTAAAAAAAAATAAGAGAATGAAAATGAAAAATACAATCTCGCTATCATGTCAATTGAACATGAACTAGTCGATACTATTGATTTTGAAAATGTGATTAATGACTTTGCTAGTTAAAAAGCGCGTAATCTCCGTTTTACATTTTTGCAATATTTTTTACCAAAATCTAATGTTATAACTTAACTTAGCTTCACGCTTTATCCCTAGCGAGGTAGTCAGAGAGAACGGAACGCCAAACGCCGTAGTGAGATCGTAGTCTCAACATACCTCTTTCGCCTTGTCCACTGTTATCAACCTCTTCATACATGCCCTCCGGGGAGTCCTCATGCTTTTTATATGACTTTCCTCCAGTATCTTTGATACTGTGTTTTCGAAGGTCAACCGAGGTATCCCTCTATCTCTCTTACCACTCACTTAAGCTTATCATAAATCTTTTTTGCCATTATTTCATCACTCATTCGTTCGACGTGCCCAAACCAACTGAGCGTGTTCTTCTTCATTCTCACCATGACATCCTCGCTAATACCTGCCATTCTGTGTATCGCTTCATTACGGATTCAATCGGCTAAGCTGACTCCGCATATCCTACGAAGAGATTCTCCACGGCATTCATCTTTCTTTCATTCTTCTTCTGTAATACCCACGTTTTGCTGTCGTTTAACAGCGTCGGTACCAACACTGCATTGTGTATGGCCAAACGCGTAGGTGTGCTGACGTTTCGCCGTCACATCAATGCAGCTAAAGCTCCATTTACCCTGTTACCGGCAGCAATACGCCTTTCCACATCCATCCCGTATTTTCCATCTCTACTGAACAATCTTCCCAAATATACCACTTCATTCACCTATTCTAATATTTTACCATTTACACTGATTTTGCGTCCGTTCTTCATTTCTTTCAAAAATGACCTTGAGATGAATTTCAGAACCTTTGTCTTATTCGCATGGAGGCTTAGACCATTATTTTCACACCATTCTTTCAGAGTGGTGACCAATGCCCGCAACTCGCATTCTGATGATGCAATAAGCACTGCATCATCTGCGTACAGCAGGCAATTCACATTCAGGTCACCTTTCACTTCAGGCCAACTTTCACTCCCATATTACTTTGTTTCACTCCATGGAGACAGCTTTTTTTTTTATGGAAAAGAACAAGGCAAACGAGCGTTCGGATCACCTGATGGTAAGTGATTACCGTCGCCCACGGCCCCGTGCAACACCAGAGGAGCTACAGGTGCGTTGCCGGCCTTTAAGGTGGAGATAGACGCGCTTTTTGAAGGTACTCATGTCATATCGACCTGGAAACACTGCCGCGGGTAGGCCATTCCACACTTCCGTGGTGCGTGGAAGGAAGTTCCTACGAAACCGCATAGTAGTGGATTGCCACGTAT
>JAATLQ010037650.1:29930-59999 GCA_013421005.1 Heliconius erato x Heliconius himera | reverse complement strand
AAAAGGAACAAAGGGAGACAACGTCGCAGATGGGAAGATGACATAAGGAGGATAGCGGGCATTACCTGGACCAGACAAGCACAGAACCGCATTCAGTGGCAAGCTCTAGGGGAGGCCTATGCTGGAAAGCAAGACAATCTTCACGTGCTGGTGTCAGATAGTTAAATATAAGTTATTTGTGATAAATAGGTTAAGTTAAAGTATTGTGTAAGATTGTTAATAAAGGCTTTATTATTATTATTATTATAATACTATTAAAACTATGAAGTAACAAAAAACTGGGCATCTACCCCGGTTTTACCCTTTTACCTTATACCTATTTATTAAGTAGTTAATATATTAAATATTCAAATCTATTCAAGGACATAGTAGTATTACAATTAAAGTTATTTTTATAATTATTATGATTTTATTATAAATAGCGTGTTTTTTTTACATATATACCTGTTTCAAAGCAAGTATTAAATTCTATGCATGAAAGTTCTTCTAACATATTTAGTAAAATGAAGGATGTTTGTTCCAATTTCACGTTAAAACTACTGAATGGGCTTTAATGAAACTTTGCAATAATATAGCTTATACATCGGAAAAATACATAGGCTACAATTTAAGTAAATATTTTATTATAATATAACTATAAGTTTAAGCGGGCAAAGCCGCGTGTGGGCTGCTAGTAATAAATAAATAAACTTATACGATTTAATGACAATCGCAACATTAAAAAAATCGAAAGCTTTTAAAAATGCCGTCACGTAATTTTATATTCAACTGTTATAAAATTATCAACATAAAAAAGTCTAAGTTAAAATGGTAATTTAAAAGAGATCAAATTTATGCTGAAGAGAGAACATTTACCCCCGCCTTTACGTTTGCTGACTTCGCTATAATATCGACATCGGCCCGAGTTCATTTCACGGCTAAAGGATTTCACAAATGAAGTTTCCCCGGTCCACCGAACGCAAATCTGTATAATATTTTATCTATAACAGTATTAAATTTTCATTTAATGAATGTATTTTCCTGATATGTATAATGTTTTCATAAAATTGTTATTCTTTTAAATAGTTTAAATGCTAATATAAAAAAAATGCTATTTATACATTTAGAATGAAAAAAAAACACTAGGATTTGAATTTGGAATTCAACCAAATATTCTACAATTTCTCCACATCCAGTTATCTCAACGTTATAGAAGGATAGTAAAAAAAAAATATTTCTGTAGAGACTTTTTTACTTAATGCCACCTAAGGAAATAATTCACGCAGATAAATTTAATTCAAGCAGTAATTTGCATACTTTGTATTGTTATGTTTATTATTTAATTTTTTTTTAAATACTTAAAATTAAGCAAATATTAGATTTTATATAAAAGTTTAAATTTGTTAGCTAAATTAACTTTAGTCAATTCTGAGGACACAACAGTGCCAAGTCGAAAAAAAGCGACACGGTGGTACCATCCTTTTCTTCAAGTACTTAGATAGAAGAAAAAATTATTTAGAAAAAAATATAAATATACAAAATACACTTGAAAAAGTATTTTTTCTTCGTGCTAATTATTAATATTGGCTAAGCCTCCAGAGAGAGAAATTTACTTCTGCATTCAGTTCTTGAAAGAACAGCTATGTAACATCTTAAGGGCTAATTTCTTTAGATATTGGCCGAGGCTTTTTACTATTAATCTGTTAATCGAAGCCATTATCGATACAATGATAGTCACATTGACATCCCACATGGCTATTATCTCGTGGGCTAAATCCAAATATTTAGATTCTTTTTCAGCAGTCATTAGATTATCATCATATGGTATAGCAAAAAATAATCAATAATCTCCACTCGGTTTACACTCGCCACTAGTACTATATCAGTTGTATTGACAACAATATACCTGTCGGTAATAATAGATGGATCCCAGTAGAGCAAAGTACTGTTATTTTCAAAAACAGATGTGAGGTCTGAGGTTCTTTAGTAGGATACCTCCGAATTCCCAATGCCATTTGAAGAACAAATTGCTAGTGTTGGCAAGTATTATCTTGGCTACTTGAATGAGTCTATGCAAATACTCATCGTTAGCAAGATGAGAACAACCAGACAGAAATATTATGTCTGAAGGGCTCTCTAAATCGATGACACACCCGATAGATGTCGATAGAGCCATCTTTCATAATATATCTGAGATAGCTCCTTGTCTTGATAGCTTCGTCCATAATTGCACAGACAAATCGTCAGTTTCCCCGAAAAGATCCCTGAATGTGCAGTCGTACGAAGAAGCAGTTTCCACGATAAGGCCGCCTATCAGGGCTCTATGAAATCTACTATCCAGCTTCTTGCTCTTCCACCATGCCGTGCGATCAGAAGTAGTAAGTACTATAAGATTAAGCCAGTTCACTTTGCCCAAGGGAAGAGGAGTAATACCTTTGTCAATACTACTGCTGAACGAAGGCCTCAATATACTCAAGAATGTTTATTTTTGAAGGCGGTTAAAATCTAAACTAATTTATACTTCGCTCTGGTAACAAGACAAAAATATTTTTTTTACAAAAAGTGGGGAAAGGATTGTCTTAACACTAGGGCCTCTGTTGTACTCTGCTATATCTATCTATATATCTATATATATAAAAGGACTTGTGCTGACTGACTGAGGTAAGACGCACGCAGAGCCGTAACCGCTGATGGTAGAAACGTGAAATTTGGGCAGATGTTTGTTTTCATATTCTGGACATCCACTAAGAAAGGATTTTGAAAGATTTTAACTCTAAAGGGATGAAATAGGGGTTCAAAGTTTGTATGGTAAAAAATTTAAATCGCCACCTATTTTTATAAAATTTGGAATTCAGACTTTTAAAAATATTTCATTGAACACGTATTTCATGGTTTTTTAGAATTCATCCCCTAAGGGTTCAAATATGGGGTTGAAAGTTTATATGGAAAAATCTTTAAATCGCCACCGATTTTTATAAAAAATTAAATTCAGACTGTTAAGAATATTTTATTGAACACGTGTTTCGTGGTTTTTTTAGAATTCACACACGGATGAAGCTGCGCGTGCCCACTAGTATAAAATATATTTTGAAGCTAAAAAAAATGAAAAAATAAAATGATAGTTTTTATCTTAATAAAATTATTTAAATAACAATCATATAAATACTAAAAATCTATTAAAAAGTATAAATATAGAGACATATTTTGGTGTTGGCTAAGAAAATGCTTACCAAAGGCACAAGGGAAACTGTTGGGAAGGTTTCGTAAAATATATTGATTTATAAGACGATTTAAATGTATTTTTGCAGTGTATATACCCTTACGAATAATTTTTATCCCGTACATAGCAGGGTAGGCAGAGGGAACCTAGTGCCTCAGCACTACGGAGTGTCTTAACACTCCGTTGCCATTAAGACACTTCCGTTCTCCATTTTCCGCTGAATTTTGGAGGCATTGCTTGTTGATTGACGGAATTCCATGCAACGCTTTGCCTCCTTACCGGACCTCTTAGAGTCAGAGATATTAAACAATTCATTTTCTCGAGTGGCAATCGAACCCACAACCTTCGGGCTGCGCCACAACTGGTCTTATATAACCATTATCATAAAATCTTAATGTTCAACATTTAAATGATGCCATACTTTCCATCTAATGTACATCACAATAATCATCAAACATCCAGACTAACTCTGCTTGACAAACTGCGGCAACCCTCTCTAACTCTGATTAATGCATTCTTTTATGAGTTGAAACGTCAGCGGGGGGTAAAACGCAATCTAGTTAAACGCTGACTTCGTGAATTTGTTGGCGCAAACGTTTTAACTTGAATATATAATTGTACATATATTAAATATTTATTTTAATAGTAGTGACAATTTAAAAAATCCACAACAATGGATTTAGTCTATAGTAATTTATAGGAATACAAGCGACCCAAGAGCAGCTTCGCCCGCTAAAACCTTTTGTATGTCATTTTTATAATCAAATTATACAAAAACTATACATGAATTGTATGTAGTCTATGTATTATTCTGATGTATAAGCTATATGACTGTAAAGTTTAATTTAAATACGTTCTGTACTTTTTGTGTGAAATTGGATTGAACACGCTATCTCAGGAACTAGGTGAACATAATTGATTTTTTTTGTGTTGAATAGTCTATTTTACGAAGAATGCAATATGCAATATTACATCGTGTTAATCGTTTCGATGTAAGCAGTCTGCAGTCATAATTACCTCGGGTACTTAAAATGTATCATATAGTATAACAACTCTAGCTATTTCCATTTTACCATGGAGGCGAAGCTGCAGGAAAAGCTGGTTTGTCTATACTTACTGTAATAAATGAAAAAATATATTTATTTTAACACAGTTTATGATAATTGTTGTTTTTTTATATATTTATACGTATAAAAGACATTAAGTAATAATCTGGATTAAATATCCTGAATTGGTAAATAAACATAAATTATTACATCTACATATATTTCTTATCTATATTATTTGCTTACATTAATAAGACTAGTATTAGGATATTAATCGTATAATAGTCTGACACCTAATTTTGACTTAACTTTGTTTGTTATTTGAACGTTAAGACATAAAATAAAAAAGCCTCTTTTTCCCGTCCCTAAAGGAATTTAAAGGAATCCTTTCCTAGTGCTTCCTTACACTTCTTAACTTACCTGCCAAATTTGAACTGTCTAAATCCAGTAGCATTCTATGCACTGTATCTAAGTCACTCAATAATAGTTTTTTTTTTAATATTAGATAGATATTAAAACTAACACATATATAAAATCACTATATGAACACTAACTACAGATGTAGGTAATAACAAATTGGCGACAACTACTTACTACGTATGACCAGTAAGTAACAAGAACAAAAGAGATTTAAATCAAAATAAATATGAGTTTACCTAAAAGATCAATTCAATCAAACAAATCCAAATGAGATTTTCTTCACAAATTGAAACCAGCATTTAAGTTTAAAATAATAATTTGTAAGTTTACCTTTTCTCCATACATTTCAAGATATTTAAGTATCCTTTTGCTTTAAGAGCGAGCCGGCGAGCACTTAACAGCGATCGACTACTTTCAAAAAGCATTCTCAGCGCTTATCGGCTTTTAACGTTACCACTTTACAATCCAAGGGGTGATACAGCTTTACTTGAACATGGTTCTAAATCTCAATACTGTGTCACGATAGGTGATTCGTCAACAAAGTAAGTTAAATACTTTTAATATGTAAAATTATTAATTTAGTACCGAAGATATATTCTAAACACCTGTTAAGTGGCCGAAATCAACGCCGCGCTTTGCCTTGACATCAAAACGAAGAAAAAAAAAATATTAAATATCCCACTCGAGGAATTCATTTCTTCGGGCCCACAAACAGGTGCGCTGTTTGTGGTGTGTGCTACGACTGATCTCACTAAATATACATTAATTTCGTTAAATATTGCCTTTTAATCAGTAAGTAGTAGTATTCTCAATAGTTTCTATAGGTTTGCCAAAATTAACATAAAATTTTGATTTTTTGATTTTGATTTTTATCAACTGTCAAAAAAACAATAAACTGTCATTTGAGAGTTTTGGCGATATAAAAAAAAATACAGTCGATTTGATAACCTCCTTTTCTTAAAAACGGGGCGTTATACAACATCTGCAATATATTTCAAAACTAACGAAACTTTGACGGAAAGTCAGAGTGATTGGACTAGTAGAAGATGTCTTATTCGAAGATTTTTTTTGAGTAACCGAACGGTCATCCAAAAAACAAGCTGTTCAAATATTAATATGGAAGCAGCATTGGTGAAAACCTCGGAACATCGAGTACGTGAAATGGAATATTCGTCCTATGCTATGAGGCACATTTTCAGGTTGAACACTTTGTTAATCACCAAACTGATCGTGATATGATAACACTATCGCTTCTTCCAAGGCTGGGTGCTGCTACTTTTGTAGACAGTGCATATATCAATAAAAAAAATAATTACATCATATTAAATTATACTAAATTGTTCTCTCATTTCGGTGATGTTATGGGATTAAATACAATCACCCGCATATTACAATACAAAATTAAACATTGAACAACGACATTTAGCTATAATTATGCAGGCAAGTCACGAAAAATTTTGACAAAAGAATGCTTATCTGTCAGCAAAGAGATAGAGGCTATTATCCCGTTGAGTAGCATGTATAACCAGGTAGGGTTATATATGCTTTATGATTCTATAAAAAAACATCTCATAACTTATAATTACATTTTCTATTTAACTGAAATTTTGGGATATACTTTATGATAAAGTGAGTAGGTAACAGATAAATCATGTACCTAAAGACAAATCTTCGTAACTTACAAGAAAACAGGTTATTTAACAAAAACGATCTCAATAAATATTTCAATTAGCCACCGAATAGGCTTATGAAAAATTAAAAATTATGTAAAATAAACCTTTTAAATTGATATTTTATATATTAGAGATTAGATCGTTCTGTAATTGCAATGTTTCTGTTTCCCACTAAGCTTCAAAATATATAGATACATATATCTATATGTTCAATTATTTTGATTTATATTTATTATGTTTAATTTAATCTTTATTATCTTTATAAAAAATAGATATCTCTCCATTTATCCGAAATGTAAAGTATATACACATAATAAAAATTTAAATATAATAATGCTTTTTAGTAAATCTTTGAACAGTGAATGTCATCAATCGCGCAGAAAATCCCGTCGGAGAGAGAAACGTGCCTAATGTGTTAATAAGCTAGTTGCAACGGAGTCTCAAAAGACTCAAATATTGTAAACATTAATTTTATTCTATTCACTATTTTGTTTTAGTATATTCACGTTATAAGTTCTTATAATTTTACATTTAAATATCACATCTTTTAAATAAAGAAATTACAAATAATTACATTGAACTATCAAATGAATTTCACAAATTAATAAGTGGCGAGATGATATTCAAGAAATACAGGTACTACTGTCATTATTCCAGTTCCAGTTAGTTTGTTTGTTCGTTTCACTTTAACAGAATTTTTGACCAATTGAAATCCTAAGTGACGTAACACTATTCTCCGTCCATTATTGATATATAGAAATTAATAAATCTACTACTGATGAAACTTTAATATTTCATTAATCTCTATGGACGTAGCGTTGAAGTTATGCAAAATCAACTTTTTCTGCTCGATTGCCTCTCACCAGTCCACCACCTATACCTGGGGGTTGCTTCCCTCTCTGTCCCACACATTGGCGCACCTATCAGGCCATCTCTCTCTCGCTTCTATTTATGACTTATTAACTTCTCTGAGGTATCATAGCAACTCACCCACTCCGAAACGGTGTGCAGATTTAATATAGAAAATTGTGAACTCAAGCGAATGTTAGAAGGAGTTTATTGAATTGTTACACCCTCTTTAATATTCATCATTAAACATAAAAAGATATTATTAAAGTTGTTTATCACTTTTCAAGTACTTCCAGCATACGATTTTATAAATAAAAAAATACCATATCATTTTTAGCACATAAAAACTAAGTGAAAGCAAAATTCTAGTTTAGGTGACAATTCAGTGGCGATTGTACACGAAACTTTCTTATTATTTTAAGTTTTAGAAGCTACAACCGTTTGGAAAAAATATCCTATTTATATCACTACACAAAACCATCTTAAAAAAAAACAACATACATACAAACTTTTCTACATATGAAAGAAGGCTGGGGAAAAAGCAATAACCAAAGTTTATTTTCCTAAGAGCTTCAATAAGAAACAAATACGATCGCCGTGATTCCGCGACGTATCACTGTTTGCCGACCGATCGCTCCTCGGGGACGCCACTCGAGCGGTTCCTCTCGAAATGCAATAAATATCACGTTCCTTAAACGGCCGAGGGAAAATTTCAACGACTCTTTTACTAGCACTATCGTGTTGTTTTAATTTTTTTATTTTTTATAAATTAAACAAGTTTTTTTTAGTAGTTCACTACATCACATGCAAAAAGACGGTAACGCAATTTAAATTTGCCTTATATATAGCACAAGCGTGTGGCTTCAAACACGATAAGTTGTAGGTTTGATTCCCACTCGAGGAAATAAGTATAGTAACAGGGTAGGCAGAGGGAACCTAGTGTTAAGACAATCCATTCCCCATTTTCCACCGTTCGTTTTGAAAGCATGGCGTGCTGATTAGCGGACCTGAACGCTGCGCTTTACCGCAACACTAGAGTAAAGGAATGAAAATATAAATGTAAATGAATATTTCAATGCTCTGATGTCGCGGCGTTGAATTCCGCCACTCAACACGCAACGTCTCCAGAATTGAATGGATTGTGGAGAGTGGAGTGTCTTAAAACTAAGCTGCGAGATGAAGCGTGAAGCTGAATCATGAATGGACTATTTAAAACCGGTAACTATTATAGATTGAACCAACTATCAAAAGCTTCAATCAATCGATAATACCGCATACCCTCTCATATATACTCGTATATATAGCTAGATACAAACAAAGTCATAACTATGGATTTGAATAAGGTCTATGTTAATACGTTTACAGGTGAGCGCAAACGGGCGGGACGGCCGTGGCCCCGCCCTCGCCTCGCTGCCATTGTCTCTGTTCCGTCGCAATTGCACCAAATTGAATAAATTAAGCCAAATTTAATTTATCTATTAAGTTTCTGCCGACACAAACAATTTTTGACGTATGCTGCTGGCCCGTTACTGGGGATGTTTATTAAATTAGTCCCGGATGCTTAGACGAGGGTTGTAAAAAGCTTTTTATATTGATTTTTGTTTTAATATATAAACAAATTAATATTTGATTACTTATAATAAAGTAATTAATTTATATACAAAGAGATTTTCCTTAGCTGCATTATTTAAAATGTATTGGATAATGTCCATATATTTGATTACTCGTTTTTATATTTTTAAATAAAAAAATACAATTATTTTATAATCACTTGATTGTTCTATCTAAGCCTTTGTCTGGTACATTAATCATAGCTTCATAATGTAAAATCATGTTGGATACTAAGAACTCCGAGATAGCTTTTTTCATATGGACGACATAAAAAAAGTTAAACAGTTTGATTTGTTAATTTCATTGCTATGAAATATATTAGTACTAACGATCCGTTCGCGAAATTACGAAAACATTCGTGTTTTTATAATTATATGTACTAGAGATTCAAACGCGGCTTCGCTTGCTTTAATTTATTTCTGTATTATAGCCAAACGATTATATATATGAACAATTTTTTCAAATATATATATTTTTAATAAAAAGTCGTGAAAGAAAGGAAAGTCGTGGCGCAGAGGCACAAAGTGTGACCGCAAAATCGACTGATTGTGGGTTCGATCCCCACTCGAGGAGATGAAACAATTATTTATATTTATATTTCCATTTCTCCGCTCTGGTGTCGGGGCAAATCGCGGCGGTGAGTTCCGCCACTCAACACGCAATGCCTCCTGAATTCGGCAGAAAGTGGGGAACGGAGTGCCTTAACACTAGGTTCCTTCGGCCTACCCTGCTGAGTGCGGTGTACAGCGTGAAGCTGATTTGATATCAATAAGTTTTAGTTTTCGGTTTTTTTTTTTGTATATTTATAAAAGTCTACCTCGTGGGTTTGATTCCCACTTGAGGAAATGAAATATTTAATTTATTTTCATTCACTGTGGTGACCAGGCAAAGAACGGCGTTGAGTTAAGTCACTCAACACGCAATACCTTGAAAATTCTGCGGAAATTAGGGAACGGGTTGTCTTAACACTAGGCTCTCTCCCTGCTACAAGCGGGATACAGCGTGAAGCTAATACAGAAAAGTAATAAATATCATACCGTTAAATAGGTAAATATGGAATGAGAGCCATAACCACTTATACAGCTTTGACACTAAAAAAAATTGATTAAAAATATTACACGATTACATTAAATATTTTTTGAACTTTTCACACCAAGCTTCTCGTCATACCCAATACAAATACGTCGTTTTTATACTTATAAAAAGTTAAGAATTTACAATTTAAGTGAATAATTAAATGTATTAGTTTAAAAATTATTCTTAATTTAAAACGAGAAAAAGACAAGTTTTTAAATTTATAAATTTATTCAATGCTAAAAAATATTTTACGAGGTCGCGATAGCTAAAGTTTCAGCCAATTCAATAAAATATTAATTTGTAGCAATATTGTCGCATGCAATTCTTTATATTGACATAAGTTTTTTATTTATAAAGAACAGCAAGAACTAGATGTTAAGGGATGCCAAAATACGACAGTGAAAACTGCATTTAAATCAGTTAAACCGTTTCTCTAACTAGAGTGAACAAACACACAAACAAACAGAGAAGCAGTAAAAAAAATTCAAAATCATTGTTCTGAGTTCTACTATGACAAATACCCCCAAGAATAGATTTTCTCATATTATATCTTCCATGTACAGACGGCGATGAGTTAAAGTTTTATTATATGTATAGATTAATAAAAAACTTCTACTAAATTTCGTTATTGCTAAATTATTTATTACGAGATTATTTGTTTATAACAATAAACAAGAAACAAAATATTTCGCTTTTATAACATTATTCTAAATTCAACCTACACAAAGGTAGAGTTTTTAACAAATAAATTCATTTTATATATTAAAAAACAGAAGCACAATGTTAAATTCTGTACTAAACAAAGTCCGACAGGTAACCCTAAAAATACAATATTTTGTTTATGATTATAAAAATGAAGGCAACGTATAGTATAAAACGATAAATTGTGGTATAAAGTAATAAAATCATGCTGAAGTGTTAACCATGCGTTACGTGCTATTAAAAGTGACTTACATTGAAATAAACTTGTTTGTTTGTACGTACATATAACATGCCTTAATTACAAACATAGAGATTTCAGGAAACAATGAAAAACTTACCGCAATCACATGTAAACTATACACGACGATATATGTATGTATAACTAAGATGAATTATCCTAAATTTAAATTTATTTACTCATATGTACTAGATATGTTAATTTAGTTTGATATGCCTTATACTGATATTCTTTAGACTGGTTGTTGTATTAAATACAAATTCTCTTTTGTTGTTACAGAGACAAATCAGTTTAAAGAGTCTACGAACTATGTTTATTATATTTTAATACCTACATAATATATATTTTTTAACTTTTCGGAGGCCATCACTCTTAAGGATTGTATACACTTTGTAAAACGCAATTAGTTCATCAGATATAATGTGTTCACTTGAAACGCTTCACGTGTCTATTTGAACCGATGATGTTTTCAATGTTTATATTGGTACTTGTAGCGATACCACCCTTAAGAGTGATGCGCCCCCGGCGAACGCGCCACGTGACTGCCGGCTTTGCACAACCTTTGTGTTTACATCCTCCCCCGTCCTCTACCTCATTCCTCAGCTTTTCCATCCCCTCTTGTCGCTTTTACACTTTTCCAAGCTGTAGAAAATATTTTTGGAATTATTTTTTCTATTAATTAAAAAATAATATTGTTTATTTTATTTCTTTCTTTATGTTAAAGAATCAAAATTAATTACTTATATTAATATGATTACTATATGAAACGTCGTTAAGAAACATTTGACGCTACATATAAAGCTTACTTGTCACTCGAAAGAATGCAAAAATTTTTTTTCGTTCCGTTTGTTGGACTTAGTCCCCTGTCTGGCGGAACCAAGCGTAAGCTCTCTAAAATATGCCAATCCTGTGAAATTCAGAAGTTATATTAAAAAATTATATTTTAAATTTAATTTAAATTGTAATTATAATTACAATTTAAATTAAATTTAATTATAATTAAAACAAAATAATAATTTCTCTTTTAACTATCAAATTTTAATTAGTATATAAATTAAAACACTTTTTAAATAGCATTAATTTTAAATTAACAATTATAATAATTTCATAGCCTTATACTATTAAAGATCTTTGGACATAGCGTTGCCGATTCCGCCTGCTTGGAAAGAGAGATAAAAGGCTTTGCGTCATAAAACTGTATTTATTAGTATGGGAGAACAAAATTGGCTATCTGGCTTAGCTGAATTGAATATAATACACTTTTTTATGTTCATAGTAGCAGCTTCAGCAGTTGCTTAAATATTTGTTTCTTTTTAGCTTCTCACTGTGTATCTATGCTTTTAAGTTTACGGCACATAGCAGGAAAGGCAGACGAACCTGGGAACGTTGTCTTCCAGGTGTTATTTCAAGTGATCTACCTGGCGGAATGACAACAGGTGTAATAAGTATCACTAGCCACTATGGGCACCACCCCGGGATAGTCTACGAAATTTTAAATGTTTATTGAGTGTTAATTAAGATCATTTTAATGTTTTTAATAGTACGTTTAGACTACGGTACAATCAGTATATATCATTTCCAGATTACGCTATATCAATTTTCCATGATGTACTTCGCAAAGGCCTCTCTGAATGCTATCTGAAACCAGACTTCTTAGAAGTTCCAATTGAAATGTTAAAAAGAAGAGTTTACAATGTCACCTCAATGAGTTTTACACCTGAAGAGGTCACCGATCAAATATCTAAACATATATCTGATTTAAAAATAAGTTACAAACCAGATAGCTGATAGATATAGGTAAGCAAAAGTTTTAGTATTTTCACTTGAGTCCGTCGTAGGTGAAAGTTTTGCAAATTTTACTATTCAACGTAATAATTATTCAAACACAAAAATATAACGGGAGCACCTGTCATATTTTGACGATCAAAAACAATTAATTTATTTGCTTATGAAAGCTTCGTCCATAGATTCAGACCAGATTGAAATGAAATACTATTATTAGAATAAATATTGACATTTTTTATTTAATTACAGCTGATTCGTGGCCTCAAGCGTTTGATGATAGTGATGCCAGATGAGATTGGAAAAATTGAATATTCGTATTTTTGTTAAACGTTTAAAATGGTTGTGTTTTTCTTTTTTTAGATTTATATAAAATAATATATAGTACGACATTTGTTTCTTGAGATACCCACCTCTTGAATTCAAAATTGTATTGATTTAGTAATAACTAGTGGCTTACTTTTCAACTTCGGCGAAGTTGTCGAAGTTGAAAATTATTTATACTCCTATTTTTTTTGCTCTGTTTATACTACTATTTCCATTAATTATCCGTTATCATTAAAATTTAGAACCAATAGTTTTACTAATTGCATTAAAATTGTATTTCGATTTAGTGTTATACTTATTCACATTCAGAGTCACAAACAACCTGTGTAACGTATTTCTATCCAATCTCTAGATTGGATAGATATATGAAGCAATCTAAGATTGACGTTGGAGATAGGTTATTAATATTGGGCGTAAGTCTACTATTTTCTATCGCGCCACAGTGACGCACAATTATAATAAATTATCAAACCTTTATATGTTCAACTTTTTATAATCAATAGACAATATTCCCTTGCTCACTCTGTTAGGATTTTAAACAAGTTATACAGCTAAGCTTTAAATCACTAATTTTGGATTAATCCGATTTTATTGTCGCTGTAGGGTCTCGTGAACCCTTTTTTATATCGTGCTGAGTTTTCAAATGAAACGATCTAATTTATTTAAGACCGCAAAAGCAGTTTTACAAATTGTCCGTGTAACAAACGGCAACTGGTTGGTATTAATGGATCCATATTTTTTGTTATGAAGCTGCGTTAAGCTACACTAAAACAAAAAAAAAACGCATTAAAAAATATTCTTCGATCTCGGGAAAGTTATATCTATTAAAATTAGCTTCACGCTGTATCCCGCACACAGCAGGGTAGGCAGAGGGAACCTAGTGTTAAGACACTCCGTTCCCCACTTTCTGCCGGATTCTGGAGGCATTCCGTGTTGAGTGGCAGAACTCAACGCCGCGCTTAACCTCGACACCAGAGCGAAGAAATGGAAATATAAATTTAAGTAAATTTCATCTCCTCGAGTGGGGATCGAACCCACAACCAGTCGGTTTTGCAGTCACTCCTCGTGCCGCTGCGCCACGACCGGCCTCTATTACTATTATTGTACCAATTTATTCGTTGTTTTACAAAATGGATTTATATGTATTTTATGTATTTTAAATCTTTCAATTCATTTCAATTACTATTCACTGACACAAATTGTGATAAAAAAACATATTTTTCACTGACACAAATTGTAATAAAAAACCATATTTATTCACAAAAGTATTCAAAAAATATGTAAGCAACGTACAACGTACAACGTTTACCTGTAAAAACTTCAGAATAAAAAAAATGTTCGTTATATTATAATAGATTTTTTTTCTGTTATGTAGACAATTTAATATAGTAATTTAAACAAAGAATTACTAATAATACGTACCTTTGCTGCTTTTAAATGGAAATATATTTTTGAATAGAAATAAACCTAACGAGGCTATCATTTCATACTTGCGACTCTTCAAAGCGCCAATTAGACAAGCTTAGAGAACTAAGAAGCTTTACTAACTCACATAATGAGTGGACGCTGTATAAGTTTTGCATTGCTTTACTAATAATAATAAAATGTTGTATATGTTTTTTATTATTTATATACTCTACATGCAACGTGTCTGTAGCGGCAAGTAGAGAACGGAGTATCTTGACACTAGATGTGTTGAAACGTGATATAATATGCATACATATATGAGAAACTCAATGTCCAATTAAACCAAATTTCTTTTGATAATGACGTTAATTGAGATATTGCTTTTCAATCTTTTATACAAAGTATTCAAAGAGAGCCCGCGGACATATTAATGTGAGCTCGCATTCATCACCATGGCATTGAGCAATGAATAACCGAAAATAATCTCTGCAGGGCTCTATGGAAAAGTAGACAGGAGGGGAAGGGGGGGCCTTCGGAACAACGGCCTCGTTACGCCACTTCCGCCGGATGTCGCCTCGTGATGCATTGTCGTCGCCTCGGAGAGGGTGGACACCGATGTTTTCATTTTCATCACAAACATCAATATGCTGCATTGCTATATTTTTAACGAGAAACGAGTTTGTAGTATTTTTTAATCTTCTATTATTTACTTATAGATGTTTAGTAAAATAATAATAAAAAGGTACGATTTTACATGTATGATTTTACATTTGAGGCCAGTCGTGGCGCAGGGACACAAGGTGTGACTGTAAAATCAACTGGTTGTAGGTTCGATCCCCACTCGAGTAAGTGAAATATTTATTTATATTTATATTTTTATTTCTTCGCTCTGGTGTTGAAGTAAAGCGCGACGTTGAATTCCGCCACTCAGCACGCAATATCTCCAGAATTTGGCGGTAAGTAGAGAACGGAGAGTCTTGACACTAGGTTCCCTCTGCCTACCCTGCTGTGTGCGGGATACAGCGTGAAGCTGAAAAACATGTAATTAATGTTTCTTTATGTACAAGTCGTGGAATCGAGAAACCTAGGATAATGTACGCACTTGAGTAGTACCTGAAGAACTACGTGAACCTATTAGCACACTAAGATATAAAAATCTTAAAATCTTAGCTGCCATAGATTACAAAAAATATAAGATATAATATTTAATTAAGATAAAAAATAATTAAAACATAAATATACTTATTAAACTTAACCAGTAAGGGTAAAATCAATAAAGGCGAATCAATAAAGGCTGACAAACGCGTTCAACCGTAAGTCGTACAAATAATAATTAAAGGAAATAATTACACATCTCAGACGTCGACGCAGCTGTCAGAGTGCGGGCGGAGTATGGGAAAGTAATAATGTGAATGCAACCAAGGTGTCTTTCCCGTC
This sequence comes from Heliconius erato x Heliconius himera, assembly GCA_013421005.1. Classification (NCBI taxonomy): domain Eukaryota; kingdom Metazoa; phylum Arthropoda; class Insecta; order Lepidoptera; family Nymphalidae; genus Heliconius; species Heliconius erato x Heliconius himera. The sequence continues at coordinate 44,231 of JAATLQ010037650.1, read as the reverse complement.
CGAGCCCCCTGGGAAATCACGGTAATCCGTCGACGCGTCGCCGACGAGATCTGTCGAATTTAGTGCTGGCGTTGTGGTCAGGTTGCTACGATGTTATTTTAGACAAAATTTTAATATTAATCAAATAAATCATATTAGGTAGAAACAACTTTGTGGCAAGACACTCCGTTCCCCACGTTCCGCCGAATTCTGGAGGTATTGCGTGAGTGTCTGAATTCAACGCCGAGCTTAGCCTGGACACCAAAAAGAAGAAATGGAAATTTTAATTTAAATAAATTTTTAGTTTCCTCCAGTGGGGATCGAACCCACAACCAGTCGCGTTTACAGTCACACTTTGTGTTTGTTGCGCCACGACTGGCTTTAAAATCAATCAAAGTTTAATGTAAATACAGATAATTTGATTTTAAAATACTTAAGTGTACTAAGACTTATATAAATTAGAAAGAATATTTGTCCTCTTTTCAATTTTCAGTGTATGAGCTTTAATATATTGTGCCATATTGTACCTTGACAAAGAAGAATGTTATCAAAGTAAGTGTTATATAGCTTCACGCTAGGCAGAGAGAATCTAATCCGTTCCCCACTTTTAGCTGAATCCTCGAGACATTGCGCGTTGTGTGGCGGAACTAAACGCTGTGCTTTTGCATTGATACCAGAGCGACGAAACGAAAATATTAATAAATAATATTTCCTTCCCTCGAATACGGATCGAACCCACAACCGTCGTGTTACAGTTACACTTCTGATCTTGCGCCACGACGGCTGCTCGTGTTAAATAGATATCGATTATCATTTACTTTCGACATCACATCCCTATAAAACCACGTCTGAATCCAGGGATCTTTGTGAATGGGCTGTGATGAATCATACTCGTTCACGTGGAACGATGTACAACGCATTAAAACCCCGATAAGTACCGGCAAAAGGGGTTTATATGTGTTAGGAGTTTATTTATAGATAGAGTCGATAAGTCAAATGTTTTATTTATTTTTTTAGCTTCACGATTTATTCCACATATATCTAGGTAGGCAGAGGGCACCTAGAGCTAAGACTCTCCGTTCCTCACTTTTCGCCGAATTTACGAGGCATTGCGTGTTGAGTGGTGGAACTGAACGCCGCAGTCAAAGTCAAATGTCAAATTAGTATTATGTGATATTTTACATGGTTTTATTTTATGATGATTATTGAGGCCGTCGTGGTGCAGGGCCACAAGCGTGTGACTATAATGTGGCGGTTGTGGGTTCGATTCCCAGTCGTGGGAATGAACTAAAGTGGGGTACGGAGTGTCTTAGCACTAGATTACCTCTGTCTACCCTAATATATCTTCAATTATAAGTTTATTATAGTTATCTATCTGTCTGATAACATTTTATTTCTATTTTTTTATACTCTATATAGGGAAATATATTTTTTTATTACGCAGCAAAAAAATATAACTTTCTTAACTATACACAACTACAAATATAAGTTTGTAATGTCCTTTTATTATGAAATGCCTGAAAATGTTCACTTTTTGATTTTTTTTCCTTTATTTTTATTGTAAGTTCTTACATCTTGGCATATTTCATAACTGTTGGTCCACGGTAACTTACCTATATATAACAAAAACTATGCATAAATGCTTGTATTTTTTGATTGCGTTGACCCAAATGCTTTATTTTTGTGCTCCTTGTGTTGGTAGGGCTGAATATTTGAAATTAAGTTGATACTTCCACGCGATCTTGATAGACGGACAGACGGACAATAAAGTGTTTCGTTTTTTCCTTTTGAGGTATGAGGCGCTAATAATTACCCTCCACATAATTGATATCTTAGTTGCCCCAATAAGTTTTTATAAAATTTTGCATCCATATCAATCATTTTTTTACTGTCAAGCTTAAGATTTATGACGTCAATTAAAACTTCTTAAATAAAATAAAAATTAAAAATACTTTTAATTATTATTAAAAATAAAAACTAAGAAAATTTATAATTTGGTACACCCATATGCGCAGACGTTGCTGTCCCGTTAATAAAAAAAAATATAGATAAGCAAAAGAACTAACAAATAAAACCCTTGTTTAAATCGAGACAAAAAATATAATACCTAAAATATAAAAATTACAATATCTGTAGACATAAACAGTTTTGTAATAGTCTAGTATCACAATATTTTTGTAATTCATCTAAGTAGGTAATAATTGTAGTATATTTTTGCACATAATTCTGGTTAACTAATGATTATAATTAAAAAAGAACGAAATATCAATGTGTCAACGTAATTTTCTACTCAGCCCTAATAAGGAAAATGAAGGTTCCAAGAGATTTCTACTTGCTAGACTCATAAGTCTTCATTACCAAAGCCGTACCCGCAAACTTTGATGAGACGACACTCAACAAGCTTAACGATTATCCTATAATTCACCCTCTTATAATATTTTCTTCGATATTTTATACACTAGAAACTATAGTTAATTTTAATATATGACTCTCTAAGCTTATTTTAAAGTTCTAAGTTCTCCGTTTGTCGTTATTTATTTTAGTTTATGCAGTTTATATTTAATAGCACATTAAAACTTTCTTAATGCGTGCGGTTCATGTATATTATACAGACATTCATATACTAATTTGTAACTTGGTTTACGTTATTAGAATAATTTGTTATCGTTTGACTTTTATTTATTATGGACAAAAAAAATGCTTCCTGCTGTATGTACCTAATCTAGCGTTAAGACACTCCATTCCATTCAGAATTTTTAAGACAGCGCGTTGAGAAGTGGAACTGAGTTCGTTGAGTAGTGGAACTTACTTCTTGTTACTAGTACGTGGAATTAAAAATAATAAATCATTTCAGTTAGACACTGTGCTGCTGCGCCACGACGTCCTCAAATATTTATTTATTATTGTAAATATAATATAAATTATGAATAGAATAATTTGCGTGAACGTAAAGTGTAATTAATACATCAATAAAGTACCTTTGCATACTTTGAGGCTAAAAACAAAAGTTTAAGATAACCAAACATAATTAGAGCTCTCATTAAAAGTGACAACTGACAAGTAATTAGAGAGAATCTCACAATGGTATAATATTTCCTATTAAAATTTAAACTTTGATAAAATTTTCACTTAAAATAATTATATCAGAGACAGTTTTAATTGATAGATATATAATTTATGAATGAAAATGGCACCTCAAGATCGATCTCAGAGTTGAGAGCGGTGTATAAATACGGGCCTTAGTCGAATTAATTACTTATAACTATACATATAAATCAATTTCTTGTTTAATTTTCTTTAAACTGAAAGCTCCTCAACAAGAATATCATAGAAAGATATATCACGAAGTCTACGTACAAAATCACTTAGCATTTAATACGTACGACTGTATTTGCAGAGCGTTCCATTAAAAGCCCGCACAAATTGCAATAAATCCGCAACAAAGCTGTTTCAAGCACGCATCAGCAATCACTACGGGAATCCGTCATTATCATATCGGGCGGGATTGAAATACGGAAGCGGGGATGCCCCGGAGGCACAACGATATTGCTGTTTGCCTACAACAAATATTTGGCCCGCTAGCCCGCCCCGCTACTTACTGGAGTTAAATCAATATTTAAATCATTTCAAACTTTGATTAATTTGCAGAGATATTGTTTGCAGTGATGTCGTCGGTTGCGGATTATGAGCAGATTAATATTAAAAAGAATTAAATTTTGTATTTTTCATGTTAATTTTAGAGGCCGGGCACAAAGTGTGATAGTAAACTCGAGTAGTTGTGGTTTCGATTCCCATTTGAGAAAATTAAATATTTTCATCTCTTCGCTCCGGTGTCGAGCGCAAAGCGCGGCGTTGAGTTCCGCCACTAAACACGCAGTGCCTCTAGAATTTGTGCAGAGAGTGGTGTGTATTAATACTAGGCTTCCTCTGCTTACCCTAATGCTAGCGGGATACAGCGTGAAGCTGAAGAAAAAAATTTACTTTTAAAATATCTAGTCTACTCTAGTCTTAATCTTAAATTTACAAGACGCATATTATTTATTTAATTCCTATTGAAATAAATTTCAGTTACTAGCCCAATTAATATATAAATAATTGGACGAAGGAAGAATACGATTTCTCACTTATCCCTCTTGCGACCACCCTATAGTTAGATAAGCAAGGAATCATTTCCTTACTAAACTGTTCAAGAATTGATTTTTATTTAATAAGTACCTGTTTTTAACAACAAGTGAAAGCGGTAAAAGTAAATAGATATTTAATAAGAATACATTTCACATTTAATATTCTGATATTTAAATTGTCACAATTAACGGGTTTTAGGGCGTGAATATTTTATGTGCCCCGGTGTCAGCATCCTGTCCCTTGGGAAGGGTACATAGTAAACTCCACTAGTACTTAATTACGGGGAAGCAGAGACAACACAACTGAATAATAATTAATAGTATTTAGTGTCTCTGATAATCTCTTCTTTAGCATTTATGCTTAAAAGAAAAAGAAAACGACATAAACAGATAACTGCATCTGAATACAAATTGAAAATATATTTCAATGAGCGCAAGTAGAAATTCTAACCGGCACACTTAAGTCTTTCGGAACAAAGGACAGATAGAATGTTCTTCTAAGAATTTAAATAAATTTTGTTATTAGGGTAGAACTCTGCATCCCGTTACAAAGAGGAAAAGAGGGCTAATAAAAATGCCGGAATAAAAACGTGCTATTTTAAAGCAGTGTCAAATGGACATAAACCCCTGTTTTAAATTCACTTCCGTGTTACAAATATGGTTGCGAGGAGGGTTACGGAGAATTTTAAGCATTACTTAAATACATCGTCCCTTTTTAAATCACTAAATTTAAGTTACTAAATGTACTTTTATTGCCGTTTTTCCGGACACTGTTTTTTTTTTTATTTTTTAACTTCACGCTGTGCCCCGCACATAGCAGAGTAGGCAGAGGGAACGTAGTGTTAAAACATTCCGTTCACATTAAGACATTTCCGTTCCCCACTATCCCGACATTGCGTTTTGAGTGACGGAACAAATCTTGTTACTAGAGCAAAAAGTGAGAAAAAACTCAAGTCCAAACCTATCGCCTTCACAGTCGCAGTTAGTGCCTTTGCGCCATGTCTGACCTTAAACTACACTGGTCTTAATCAAAATAATTTAAACGTGCGTTTAAAATATTATTTACTTAGTTTCCTTACATTTTTGATTTAGAAAGTTATAAGTCTTTACGGACTCTTCTCTGCTATTACCTAAAGTAAGTTTTACGATTTAGAAAAAAATATTTATAAAGTGTGCATATGTTCTATATGTTTATAAGCAAACATAACTTATCATACCTTTATCAATGTCGAATCACTTAAACGAAGTAGTACCTTAACCGAAAGCGGCGATTCGTCACAGGGTCATACGACCATTAATTTCTATAGAACGAAAACCACACCAGACTCTTTTATAGTACTTTCGATAACATCAAAACTACATTAGGGTGTACATTTTTCAAAGGCCAAACGATAGCCTTATAATAAATGTTCTTAAGACTTCCAAAAACATTATTAACAAATAAAAATATATCTTTATATTATTAAGTACAATATACAATACAATACAATACAATTTTAATTTGAACTTATTATTTACTTTTTTTTATCAATAATAAATTCTAAATTCTTTTATTAGGTACACTTTGTACGATAGATATACGTAGTTCAAAACATTCTTAATAAAAGTTTTGCAGCGATGGGCGGAATTGTTTAAAGACATATGATAAATAAATATGATCAATGCCTCTGTTTCAAGTAGCAGTGAAACGCTAAATCTTGATCTAAATCAATATAAAATAAGTTAAAAATACTATAAGAAGTTTAAAATGTGGTAAGGCACGAAGACGAATGGTTACTGTTGAAATAACCAAATATGTTGAGCCACGCGTCTTGAACTTGTTCTGGTTTTTGTGCAACTTATAATGGAAAACAAAGGCAAAGGTTTATAGACGGAGTGTGAAAGCTATATGGCTATTAACTTGGTTAACCTAACTGATAGCCATATAGCTAGAATGAAGCCTATGAAAGCCCAAGGAGACCTTAAGAAATGTATCTCTGTATGATCATGGAAAAATTCTTGGCCATAAAGCAAAAAGTTTTCTGTGCTTTTGTGATAGGAAAAGGGTAAGCCCTTTTCCTAGGTCTAGCCTTCCGATTAACAGGGATGTGAGAACGAAAACAAGTTATGGGAGAACGAGAATAGATCTTTAGTGCAAGTCTATGGGAGCGGACGAGGCAAAAGAGTTTTGCGCTAGGAATAAATCGTGAAGCTAAACAAGTAATAGTAATCTCTTTAACAGGCAGTGCTGTCGACGCCCCAAATACAAATGAATTTGGGGCCTAATATTTTTTTAATCTTTTACTAATAATTATTAAATTATTAAATAGTTATCCACCGACCACAGCCACCCCATCAGGTCTATAAAGGGAATATATAATATCGACTAAAAATTATTTATGTAGTCAGTCAATATGGCTACAGTTTTTATGATTTCTAAATCAAAAAGGGCTATTTTATTGACAAGAAATATAATTACTTCAAATTATAACCACTTTAATGTTTATAAGTTTTGCCCGTTTTTAGTTTATTATAGCCCGTTTACACGTTTAGAAAGGTTTGCCGAGCTTCCACAAACACCAACATGTAAACACCCCGTTCGTGGATTAACACAAGCGTATAAACCACATATTACATATATTGCAGTAATTTGAGTAGATTCGATGCAGCAGAAATTAATAAATAAGACTTGCACATGGCAATACTTACTCAAAACGACAGTGCTTCCACCTTTACCATTTTATCATAATTAAAAATTAACATCCTTAAAAAAATATTTTAAATATTTCAAATAAAAGATAATTAATAATATAATAACATAAATAATAAATTATTATATTTATTTGTAAAAATCAGGCAGCGTTTTTTGTTAAATAACAATGGCAGCTGTTGATACATACTCCCATTAAGCAACAAACTTATATACATAATTACAAATTTTCAGCTGATTTGATTTTTAGTTTACAATTAATTTTATTTTAACTCTGCTCCAGCTTAAGATTTTTTTTTATATTTATTATAAAATGTTATAACAAAAATTATTTATGTGTATATTGATTGTGCTAGATGAAAAAAATGTCATGGCTTTGTTTTTTTAGTTAGCGCCTATTTATTTTGCGATTTTTTTCTGAATAATTTCAACAACAGATTAAGTGATTTAATTATGGACAAGATGGCAACACTCAACTTTAACGAATTGTTTGGTGTTTTGACTTCATAGTTTTTATTTGCCAATTGTCATTTGCACTGCATCTTGCGAAGCTACTCTATAAGTAACTGGTAATTTACTTTTTTAATTATGTATTAAAGTTAAATATAATAACATAAATAAAATTATTAGGTACTATATTATTATTCATTATTTTAATTATTTATATATTGATTAGGTTTAGTTAAACTTACTGATTTCGAAACTGCATACTTAGGTAGACTTTTAAAGAAATGTCCACTTTATTGAATTTCACTTAAATAACATTTTTTTAAATTGATATCTAGATTAAGTGTGTTATTAATACTAATCACTGAATATCTGAGTATTTTATGATTAGTTTTATAAACTGTACCCCCAATTTTTCCGCCATATTTAAAACAATTGAAAGGGTATTTTTAAAATGTGCTTACTAAGACTATACACATCTTTCCTCATTTTCTTTGGATTATATAGTGTAAAATAGCATAACTTCATAATGATAAACATGATTATAAATGTATAGCATATAGTAAATATTTTGTTACAATTGAAAACAAATTTAAATTTTAGACAGGAAGGAACATGTCTGAAAGAGGTACAGGAAGAGCTAGAGGCCGCGCGGGTAGAGGGGTGGCAGGTGGTGGAGGACAGCCACCCAGGCGACCTGGGGAGCAGCCTGGGCCTCCAAGACAACAACATGGACCTCCTCAGCACCAACAAGGACCTCCACATCACCAGCCTGGACCACCACGTCCACGACCTCAGCCTCCGTCAGCTTGGGGCGCGCCATCTGCTGTACCTGCTGTAAGGGCAGGAATGCCAACGCAAGCTGCTGGCAGGGCTTCCCATAGAACAACCACATCAACCCATGATCATCCTGGAGATGTTGACATTCAACAAAGGATGTCAAGCATGGCCATAAGTAAGCTAATATTATTAATTACTAGTATGATTCTTTTTTTATAGCTTCATGATGTATTGCGTTCATTGCAGGGTGGGCAGTAAGAACTTAGTGTTAAGTCACTTTGTGGTGAAATTTAATCCCTTGTTTTGCATTTGTACCAAAATAAGGAAAATTAAAATAACTTGTTGTATGAAGTAACTTGTAGTGTGAATTGAACCAAAAACTGCCACATTTACTGTGCTGCTGCGACTTTGTTTTTTTGCTTCTTAACTTTTGACTTAGTTATAAAAATAACAATTACTAAATATATAAATTTAATTCAGTCCTTAAGTTGTGGCATCTGAACAGGTCGGATCTTTTATTAAAAAAAATTAAATAATATAATCACATTATAATAATCACATTTGACTTTTGTGCTAAATTTTCTCTTTTTTGTTATTTTAATAATCCACTTTACTTATTATAATATTATATGAAGACTACCCATTTTATTAAAAGTAGGTGACAAAATTTTATGAAATTGGAAGTACATTTTAATTGAATGTAACATACATTTACTAACAATCTGAAGTCATCAAAAGATAAATCTCAAATCTCACATTAGAAAATTATGTGGTTTTGCCAAACATTCTTAAAAGAGCGATAAATTGTTTATAACAAAAATATCATAAATAAATTAATCTTTTAATATATTTTTTGCATTTTAACATTTATGAATGGAACAAAAAAACAATAATGCAAAATATCACCTACTTCTCTATTTCAATACTTTAATTCAGAAACTAGCTAACTCCATATATGTGAATGTAGTGCTGTTTCAGTTTCAAGTTCGAAAAATAGATTATAAATATACAATCAGAAATGGCACATTGCAGCTAGTGTTATAAGTCAGTAGCTTAATTCACAAGCCAGACAACCTCATCTGCATGAATTTTACGAGAGATACTTAAAATATTATTATTTTTCTCAGATTACTTATTAAAAAAAAATTAAACTGTTTTTTAATACAATGTTTTTTTATTTTGCATAAAATATAACAAGGTTTTCTCTTGTAACATTCACAACTTGTTTGTTGTATGAGAAAGAATGTCTTTGATTTGTTTGATAGTTTGTGTTTACATATTATTATATCAATGACAAAAATACTTGAAAACATTTTTTTATTAGTACACATTATAATTAGTTTATATAATATCATTTTTTTAACTATCTATTAGAAGTGTATTCTATAGATCAATTTGCTATTTGGTGCCAATATTTTATTTTGTGGGTTATTAATCAGTACTGCTTAAAATCATTTAAAATTTCTTAACTTTGTTAAAAGGCTTACAATAATTATAATTGTTCCGAACAAGTTTTCATATCATTATGTATTATATCACTTATAATGTAGCATCCATTTACGAATTTAGACAAAAAATATATATTGTAATAACTATAATACAAAAATATGCTTTTAATATTACTAAATTAATTGCATATAATCTCGCGTATTTTTTTATTTCTTTTTTAGTATCTTTATAATGGCATAAAGAAAGAAGAAATAGGTTATATTTTGGATAACATACTAACATATATTTTTAAAATGCTTTATTTTAACTAAATAACACTACAAATAATTTAAGCGCTTCTTATTGACTAAAAACATTCATGATGTTTTAAATCAGTTAAAAGTACATAAATGATTATAATTTATTTTTAAATTCCTGCATCTCACATAACATAGCAGACTAAGCAGAGGGTAGGATATGTTAAATCTAAGACACTCTGCTCCCGGTTTTCTGTTGACTTTTCGAAATTCAACGCCGCGGTTTATCTTGGCACAAGACTACCAAGTATCTTGGTAGTGGGAATCGAATCCCTAAACCACCGAGTTTTGAAGAAATAATATGTGAAAACAAATCGAAAAGCCTTCTATATACTACTACTGTTTATGTAATAAGTACCAAAAATTATTGAGTCAATGTTTATACATTATGCGATCTATACGATGTGTAAAACTATATAGTAAATAAATGATGCCTTATAAATCTATATACTTTACTATACTAGCTACGGAGCTAGAGAACGGAGCGCCAAACGCTACGGTATACGGCCTTATAAATCAATTTCTCAAATAAAAAAATATAACCCAACATGGGTTATATTTTTTTGTTACTTTTTAATTATTGTTTACAAAATTGATTCAAAACTTTATCCATTGAAAAAGAACACCTCAATTCTTTTTTATAATAAAGTGAAATGACTAACTAAGGTAAAACCAATTGAAAGCTACAAATTTTATTGTAATATACAATAAAATAAATAAATTTTTATCAACAAAACCAAGTCCAATGCATAAGCATATTTTCATCTTATATTGATTGTTTAGTTTTTTTAGCTTAAAATGATATTACATAAAATATATATATATAATAAAGAAAAAATATTATAATTGACGCCAAAGCAGCGCAGCGGGACAGAATGTGCAAATGCGGTGGTTGTGAAAAATTAATTATATTCATGCGTTGAATTCCGCTACTTATTACGCGTGTAAATTCGAGGAAAGCGGAAAATAAGTGAGTGTATTGACACTAGGTTTTCTCTGTCTACTCTTTTATGTACAGGATAAAGTGTAAAAAAATTATAAAATTAAAATTATTTATATATATAATATATCCTGTTCAGGTCAACCACAACCAAGTGGAGAAGGTGGATCTACAGTAGTGGGCCGTGGATCTCGTAGAGGAGGAGGAAGAATCTTACCTGAACAAATGACTATATTAAGAACCCGTCCAGAATCTGTTACTTCCAAGAAAGGTGAATATATAAAAAAATATACTCACATTTGTCATGTATTATTTTCAATATACTAGAAATAAATTTTATTACATTTCTTAAATCTTTATTAAAAAGGACTGACAAATTTTTACCAATTTTCTCAAAAAAAGAAAACAAAAAAAACTAGACTGTCCTAGATTTGTTTGTAAATTGTTTATTTGTATATTGTGTTATCACTAATCTTATATTTTTTTATATTTGTATCTCATCTAATTATCAATTATTGAAATATTTTTTTACATCAATTAATTTTAGTAAATAAGTATTTCCTTGTTTTTTTCTCTAATATACATCGTTTTTATTCTAAGGGAGTACTGGAACACCATTGGATTTATGTGCCAATTATTTCACCGTGGAAACTACGCCCAATTGGTCGCTATACCAATACCGGGTTGATATCGAACCTGAAGAAGACAATACTGCCATTCGGAAAGGATTATTACGTATACATCAAAAGAAACTTGGAGGGTAATTAATTAATAAAGTGACATGTTACATAAGCATATTTTTAAGTGTTAAGCTTAATGTGTTTTTTTATTGATTTATAAATAAAAAAATAAATCAGCTTCACGCCGTATCCCGCACACAGCAGGGTAGGCAGAGGGAACCTAGTGTTAAGACATTCCATTCCCCACGTTATTGATTTATAATTTTAAATATTATTTTTATATGACTTAAATTCATTCATGCATTAAGTAATTAGTTGATTTTAACAACTAGTAACTGACTTATTGGTCTAGTGACTAGTGAGTAAGTATTAGAATAGAATTTGTAGCCTTATAGGTTCAATACCCTGCCATAACAGATTTTTATATTATTAATGTATTTATTGGTTCTATAAATCTACGTAAATAGAATAAAGACTTAAACTTATACTTGAAAAATAATACATGCCTATGTATAATAGATCTATTATTATTATGAAATCTTTTCCTTTTTCAGATATTTGTTTGATGGGACTGTACTCTACACTGTAAATAGGCTACATCCGGATCCTATGGAACTATACTCAGATCGGAACACTGATAATGAGCGTATGAGATTGCTGATTAAGGTGAATACAAGTTGTCATATACATTATAGTCTTTTTAAGTTGTGCAAATTATTATTATATGCCGAATTTTCAAATGAAATGATAATAGTAATTATACCAAATATATTTGTATTATTATTTTTTCAAAAATGTTCATATTATCTTTAAAAAGTGTAAAAAATACATATTATGGTATCTATAACATTTGTCATAATAACTCTTATTTTTCACTAACAGATGTATGTATATTATTATTTTAGCTTGTAACTCAAGTAAGTCCAGGGGACTACCACTATATTCAGATATTCAATATTATCATAAGGAAGTGCTTCAATATTCTAAAACTGCAACTAATGGGAAGAGATTACTTTGATCCAGAAGCAAAGGTAAGAAATAAAATACTTAAGATATTTGTTTATTTATCTCATTTTTATATATTTATTTTGATGTAATTAGCAGCTAATCGGCTACTGGGAAACAATTTTCCAGCATTCCAATCATACTCAATCTAAGGCAAATTAAAATTACCAACAGAATTTATTTACCTACAGTAACTAAAACAAGTCCTTTTGTTTATTGTTTATATTTTTTCCTGTTTTAGGTTGATATTCCAGAGTACAATTTACAAATATGGCCCGGTTATAAAACCTCCATAAATCAGTATGAAGACAGACTCCTTTTAGTGGCAGAAATTACTCATAAGGTAAGTTTAATTTTGTTTATTGCTCAAAAAATATCAATCAATATAATCCATCTTATTAATATTTGAAAAAGAAAAACATTTGAGCAATAATTCCTGTAACTGTAACAATAGACCTAGAACTATACCTGTGATATTATATAACACATGTGTAGTATTATAAAATAAAATAACCACATAATTTTACAATAAATATAATCGAAAAAATATTATAACTTGTTTGAAAAAAAAGTATATTGCTTATTTTTATTTATATGATTCCTTTTCTTCTTCTTCATATCTCAATTTTATAGATACTTCGCCTTGATACTGTCTTACAACTAATGCAAAAACATTTGAGTGGCAAAGGAAATAATGTCAAGAGACAATTCATGGAGGAAGTAATTGGACAAATTGTGATGACTGATTATAATAAAAAAACATACAGAATTGATGATGTCACTTGGGAACAAAATCCAACTTCCACATTTAGAATGAAAGACCAAAATATTTCGTACATCGATTATTATCAGAAGGTAAGTAGACCTGTTTATATTGATGATTTTTGTAACCTGTGCTTCAACAAAAGGTATAAATAATCATTACATCCCATGTATTCTCTCAGAATATATGATTGACTGTACATGGTCTATGGTTATTACTTATGGATAGAACCAAAATGGATGGCTTGAATGAATGAGTCACACCAACACCTCAAAGTTTACTATAACAGTAATAATTGTTTTTGTTTCATCAAAATCGGATCAGGATTTCTATAGTTACAGCATTGTTAAGTCTCACCGCTTTTAAAAGTCACCCAGTCGCTGCGTGACGTCACTCCGCTTCTGTTATGTCCGATTGCGGTTGAATTTTTTTTTAATCATTTCATCTATTTACTATAAAAGCAATTGAATTTATAGCAAAATTGAATTGAATTTAAAGCGAGCCCAAGTATGAGGGTGTTCGCAACCGCCGACTGGTAAGACAGCATGACGTCACACGCTTAGCCAGATTTTTAGTTTAATATCTCAGTTATTTTTTAAGATAGGAAAAAATAAAAACACATCCTTTTTTCTCGAGCTACCTATAGTACCTAAGTGTGACACCACTAAGTGCAGGAGCATTTACAAGGATATAGTTTAGTAAGAATACCAATGTATCAAGATCTCCCCAAATATATACTGATAACATTTGTAAGTTGGAACAAGTTGTTGAGGTGGTGGCATATTAATCCGCGCATCTTTGATGACTAGTGAACGGTTGCTGACCACAGCAACCGTTCACTAGTCCGCACTTCCATGCCAACTACCATTCTAGTTTCAATTCCCACTTTAACTATTATTTTACTTACAACTTATATACAGGGTGGAAGAGGCAGCGCTCCATTTACGGAAACAGCATATAGTATAAAATATTTCAAACCTATACCTAAAGAAATTAATCAAGATGCTTCAATAGTTTGGACGTAGGATTTTTGTTTCATTTCACGATTTTTATCCATACCTGTATTTCGTGTGACGCGATTACGTATAGATCCCAATAACATAAACACTTACTACTACAAAAATACTACTAAAGGTTAAACAACTTTGA
>JAATLQ010037650.1:0-29830 GCA_013421005.1 Heliconius erato x Heliconius himera | reverse complement strand
GTTGTAAGTAAAATAATAGTTAAAGTGGGAATTGAAACTAGAATGGTAGTTGGCATGGAAGTGCGGACTAGTGAACGGTTGCTGTGGTCAGCAACCGTTCACTAGTCATCAAAGATGCGCGGATTAATATGCCACCACCTCAACAACTTGTTCCAACTTACAAATGTTATCAGTATATATTTGGGGAGATCTTGATACATTGGTATTCTTACTAAACTATATCCTTGTAAATGCTCCTGCACTTAGTGGTGTCACACTTAGGTACTATAGGTAGCTCGAGAAAAAAGGATGTGTTTTTATTTTTTCCTATCTTAAAAAATAACTGAGATATTAAACTAAAAATCTGGCTAAGCGTGTGACGTCATGCTGTCTTACCAGTCGGCGGTTGCGAACACCCTCATACTTGGGCTCGCTTTAAATTCAATTCAATTTTGCTATAAATTCAATTGCTTTTATAGTAAATAGATGAAATGATTAAAAAAAAATTCAACCGCAATCGGACATAACAGAAGCGGAGTGACGTCACGCAGCGACTGGGTGACTTTTAAAAGCGGTGAGACTTAACAATGCTGTAACTATAGAAATCCTGATCCGATTTTGATGAAACAAAAACAATTATTACTGTTATAGTAAACTTTGAGGTGTTGGTGTGACTCATTCATTCAAGCCATCCATTTTGGTTCTATCCATAAGTAATAACCATAGACCATGTACAGTCAATCATATATTCTGAGAGAATACATGGGATGTAATGATTATTTATACCTTTTGTTGAAGCACAGGTTACAAAAATCATCAATATAAACAGGTCTACTTACCTTCTGATAATAATCGATGTACGAAATATTTTGGTCTTTCATTCTAAATGTGGAAGTTGGATTTTGTTCCCAAGTGACATCATCAATTCTGTATGTTTTTTTATTATAATCAGTCATCACAATTTGTCCAATTACTTCCTCCATGAATTGTCTCTTGACATTATTTCCTTTGCCACTCAAATGTTTTTGCATTAGTTGTAAGACAGTATCAAGGCGAAGTATCTATAAAATTGAGATATGAAGAAGAAGAAAAGGAATCATATAAATAAAAATAAGCAATATACTTTTTTTTCAAACAAGTTATAATATTTTTTCGATTATATTTATTGTAAAATTATGTGGTTATTTTATTTTATAATACTACACATGTGTTATATAATATCACAGGTATAGTTCTAGGTCTATTGTTACAGTTACAGGAATTATTGCTCAAATGTTTTTCTTTTTCAAATATTAATAAGATGGATTATATTGATTGATATTTTTTGAGCAATAAACAAAATTAAACTTACCTTATGAGTAATTTCTGCCACTAAAAGGAGTCTGTCTTCATACTGATTTATGGAGGTTTTATAACCGGGCCATATTTGTAAATTGTACTCTGGAATATCAACCTAAAACAGGAAAAAATATAAACAATAAACAAAAGGACTTGTTTTAGTTACTGTAGGTAAATAAATTCTGTTGGTAATTTTAATTTGCCTTAGATTGAGTATGATTGGAATGCTGGAAAATTGTTTCCCAGTAGCCGATTAGCTGCTAATTACATCAAAATAAATATATAAAAATGAGATAAATAAACAAATATCTTAAGTATTTTATTTCTTACCTTTGCTTCTGGATCAAAGTAATCTCTTCCCATTAGTTGCAGTTTTAGAATATTGAAGCACTTCCTTATGATAATATTGAATATCTGAATATAGTGGTAGTCCCCTGGACTTACTTGAGTTACAAGCTAAAATAATAATATACATACATCTGTTAGTGAAAAATAAGAGTTATTATGACAAATGTTATAGATACCATAATATGTATTTTTTACACTTTTTAAAGATAATATGAACATTTTTGAAAAAATAATAATACAAATATATTTGGTATAATTACTATTATCATTTCATTTGAAAATTCGGCATATAATAATAATTTGCACAACTTAAAAAGACTATAATGTATATGACAACTTGTATTCACCTTAATCAGCAATCTCATACGCTCATTATCAGTGTTCCGATCTGAGTATAGTTCCATAGGATCCGGATGTAGCCTATTTACAGTGTAGAGTACAGTCCCATCAAACAAATATCTGAAAAAGGAAAAGATTTCATAATAATAATAGATCTATTATACATAGGCATGTATTATTTTTCAAGTATAAGTTTAAGTCTTTATTCTATTTACGTAGATTTATAGAACCAATAAATACATTAATAATATAAAAATCTGTTATGGCAGGGTATTGAACCTATAAGGCTACAAATTCTATTCTAATACTTACTCACTAGTCACTAGACCAATAAGTCAGTTACTAGTTGTTAAAATCAACTAATTACTTAATGCATGAATGAATTTAAGTCATATAAAAATAATATTTAAAATTATAAATCAATAACGTGGGGAATGGAATGTCTTAACACTAGGTTCCCTCTGCCTACCCTGCTGTGTGCGGGATACGGCGTGAAGCTGATTTATTTTTTTATTTATAAATCAATAAAAAAACACATTAAGCTTAACACTTAAAAATATGCTTATGTAACATGTCACTTTATTAATTAATTACCCTCCAAGTTTCTTTTGATGTATACGTAATAATCCTTTCCGAATGGCAGTATTGTCTTCTTCAGGTTCGATATCAACCCGGTATTGGTATAGCGACCAATTGGGCGTAGTTTCCACGGTGAAATAATTGGCACATAAATCCAATGGTGTTCCAGTACTCCCTTAGAATAAAAACGATGTATATTAGAGAAAAAAACAAGGAAATACTTATTTACTAAAATTAATTGATGTAAAAAAATATTTCAATAATTGATAATTAGATGAGATACAAATATAAAAAAATATAAGATTAGTGATAACACAATATACAAATAAACAATTTACAAACAAATCTAGGACAGTCTAGTTTTTTTTGTTTTCTTTTTTTGAGAAAATTGGTAAAAATTTGTCAGTCCTTTTTAATAAAGATTTAAGAAATGTAATAAAATTTATTTCTAGTATATTGAAAATAATACATGACAAATGTGAGTATATTTTTTTATATATTCACCTTTCTTGGAAGTAACAGATTCTGGACGGGTTCTTAATATAGTCATTTGTTCAGGTAAGATTCTTCCTCCTCCTCTACGAGATCCACGGCCCACTACTGTAGATCCACCTTCTCCACTTGGTTGTGGTTGACCTGAACAGGATATATTATATATATAAATAATTTTAATTTTATAATTTTTTTACACTTTATCCTGTACATAAAAGAGTAGACAGAGAAAACCTAGTGTCAATACACTCACTTATTTTCCGCTTTCCTCGAATTTACACGCGTAATAAGTAGCGGAATTCAACGCATGAATATAATTAATTTTTCACAACCACCGCATTTGCACATTCTGTCCCGCTGCGCTGCTTTGGCGTCAATTATAATATTTTTTCTTTATTATATATATATATTTTATGTAATATCATTTTAAGCTAAAAAAACTAAACAATCAATATAAGATGAAAATATGCTTATGCATTGGACTTGGTTTTGTTGATAAAAATTTATTTATTTTATTGTATATTACAATAAAATTTGTAGCTTTCAATTGGTTTTACCTTAGTTAGTCATTTCACTTTATTATAAAAAAGAATTGAGGTGTTCTTTTTCAATGGATAAAGTTTTGAATCAATTTTGTAAACAATAATTAAAAAGTAACAAAAAAATATAACCCATGTTGGGTTATATTTTTTTATTTGAGAAATTGATTTATAAGGCCGTATACCGTAGCGTTTGGCGCTCCGTTCTCTAGCTCCGTAGCTAGTATAGTAAAGTATATAGATTTATAAGGCATCATTTATTTACTATATAGTTTTACACATCGTATAGATCGCATAATGTATAAACATTGACTCAATAATTTTTGGTACTTATTACATAAACAGTAGTAGTATATAGAAGGCTTTTCGATTTGTTTTCACATATTATTTCTTCAAAACTCGGTGGTTTAGGGATTCGATTCCCACTACCAAGATACTTGGTAGTCTTGTGCCAAGATAAACCGCGGCGTTGAATTTCGAAAAGTCAACAGAAAACCGGGAGCAGAGTGTCTTAGATTTAACATATCCTACCCTCTGCTTAGTCTGCTATGTTATGTGAGATGCAGGAATTTAAAAATAAATTATAATCATTTATGTACTTTTAACTGATTTAAAACATCATGAATGTTTTTAGTCAATAAGAAGCGCTTAAATTATTTGTAGTGTTATTTAGTTAAAATAAAGCATTTTAAAAATATATGTTAGTATGTTATCCAAAATATAACCTATTTCTTCTTTCTTTATGCCATTATAAAGATACTAAAAAAGAAATAAAAAAATACGCGAGATTATATGCAATTAATTTAGTAATATTAAAAGCATATTTTTGTATTATAGTTATTACAATATATATTTTTTGTCTAAATTCGTAAATGGATGCTACATTATAAGTGATATAATACATAATGATATGAAAACTTGTTCGGAACAATTATAATTATTGTAAGCCTTTTAACAAAGTTAAGAAATTTTAAATGATTTTAAGCAGTACTGATTAATAACCCACAAAATAAAATATTGGCACCAAATAGCAAATTGATCTATAGAATACACTTCTAATAGATAGTTAAAAAAATGATATTATATAAACTAATTATAATGTGTACTAATAAAAAAATGTTTTCAAGTATTTTTGTCATTGATATAATAATATGTAAACACAAACTATCAAACAAATCAAAGACATTCTTTCTCATACAACAAACAAGTTGTGAATGTTACAAGAGAAAACCTTGTTATATTTTATGCAAAATAAAAAAACATTGTATTAAAAAACAGTTTAATTTTTTTTTAATAAGTAATCTGAGAAAAATAATAATATTTTAAGTATCTCTCGTAAAATTCATGCAGATGAGGTTGTCTGGCTTGTGAATTAAGCTACTGACTTATAACACTAGCTGCAATGTGCCATTTCTGATTGTATATTTATAATCTATTTTTCGAACTTGAAACTGAAACAGCACTACATTCACATATATGGAGTTAGCTAGTTTCTGAATTAAAGTATTGAAATAGAGAAGTAGGTGATATTTTGCATTATTGTTTTTTTGTTCCATTCATAAATGTTAAAATGCAAAAAATATATTAAAAGATTAATTTATTTATGATATTTTTGTTATAAACAATTTATCGCTCTTTTAAGAATGTTTGGCAAAACCACATAATTTTCTAATGTGAGATTTGAGATTTATCTTTTGATGACTTCAGATTGTTAGTAAATGTATGTTACATTCAATTAAAATGTACTTCCAATTTCATAAAATTTTGTCACCTACTTTTAATAAAATGGGTAGTCTTCATATAATATTATAATAAGTAAAGTGGATTATTAAAATAACAAAAAAGAGAAAATTTAGCACAAAAGTCAAATGTGATTATTATAATGTGATTATATTATTTAATTTTTTTTAATAAAAGATCCGACCTGTTCAGATGCCACAACTTAAGGACTGAATTAAATTTATATATTTAGTAATTGTTATTTTTATAACTAAGTCAAAAGTTAAGAAGCAAAAAAACAAAGTCGCAGCAGCACAGTAAATGTGGCAGTTTTTGGTTCAATTCACACTACAAGTTACTTCATACAACAAGTTATTTTAATTTTCCTTATTTTGGTACAAATGCAAAACAAGGGATTAAATTTCACCACAAAGTGACTTAACACTAAGTTCTTACTGCCCACCCTGCAATGAACGCAATACATCATGAAGCTATAAAAAAAGAATCATACTAGTAATTAATAATATTAGCTTACTTATGGCCATGCTTGACATCCTTTGTTGAATGTCAACATCTCCAGGATGATCATGGGTTGATGTGGTTGTTCTATGGGAAGCCCTGCCAGCAGCTTGCGTTGGCATTCCTGCCCTTACAGCAGGTACAGCAGATGGCGCGCCCCAAGCTGACGGAGGCTGAGGTCGTGGACGTGGTGGTCCAGGCTGGTGATGTGGAGGTCCTTGTTGGTGCTGAGGAGGTCCATGTTGTTGTCTTGGAGGCCCAGGCTGCTCCCCAGGTCGCCTGGGTGGCTGTCCTCCACCACCTGCCACCCCTCTACCCGCGCGGCCTCTAGCTCTTCCTGTACCTCTTTCAGACATGTTCCTTCCTGTCTAAAATTTAAATTTGTTTTCAATTGTAACAAAATATTTACTATATGCTATACATTTATAATCATGTTTATCATTATGAAGTTATGCTATTTTACACTATATAATCCAAAGAAAATGAGGAAAGATGTGTATAGTCTTAGTAAGCACATTTTAAAAATACCCTTTCAATTGTTTTAAATATGGCGGAAAAATTGGGGGTACAGTTTATAAAACTAATCATAAAATACTCAGATATTCAGTGATTAGTATTAATAACACACTTAATCTAGATATCAATTTAAAAAAATGTTATTTAAGTGAAATTCAATAAAGTGGACATTTCTTTAAAAGTCTACCTAAGTATGCAGTTTCGAAATCAGTAAGTTTAACTAAACCTAATCAATATATAAATAATTAAAATAATGAATAATAATATAGTACCTAATAATTTTATTTATGTTATTATATTTAACTTTAATACATAATTAAAAAAGTAAATTACCAGTTACTTATAGAGTAGCTTCGCAAGATGCAGTGCAAATGACAATTGGCAAATAAAAACTATGAAGTCAAAACACCAAACAATTCGTTAAAGTTGAGTGTTGCCATCTTGTCCATAATTAAATCACTTAATCTGTTGTTGAAATTATTCAGAAAAAAATCGCAAAATAAATAGGCGCTAACTAAAAAAACAAAGCCATGACATTTTTTTCATCTAGCACAATCAATATACACATAAATAATTTTTGTTATAACATTTTATAATAAATATAAAAAAAAATCTTAAGCTGGAGCAGAGTTAAAATAAAATTAATTGTAAACTAAAAATCAAATCAGCTGAAAATTTGTAATTATGTATATAAGTTTGTTGCTTAATGGGAGTATGTATCAACAGCTGCCATTGTTATTTAACAAAAAACGCTGCCTGATTTTTACAAATAAATATAATAATTTATTATTTATGTTATTATATTATTAATTATCTTTTATTTGAAATATTTAAAATATTTTTTTAAGGATGTTAATTTTTAATTATGATAAAATGGTAAAGGTGGAAGCACTGTCGTTTTGAGTAAGTATTGCCATGTGCAAGTCTTATTTATTAATTTCTGCTGCATCGAATCTACTCAAATTACTGCAATATATGTAATATGTGGTTTATACGCTTGTGTTAATCCACGAACGGGGTGTTTACATGTTGGTGTTTGTGGAAGCTCGGCAAACCTTTCTAAACGTGTAAACGGGCTATAATAAACTAAAAACGGGCAAAACTTATAAACATTAAAGTGGTTATAATTTGAAGTAATTATATTTCTTGTCAATAAAATAGCCCTTTTTGATTTAGAAATCATAAAAACTGTAGCCATATTGACTGACTACATAAATAATTTTTAGTCGATATTATATATTCCCTTTATAGACCTGATGGGGTGGCTGTGGTCGGTGGATAACTATTTAATAATTTAATAATTATTAGTAAAAGATTAAAAAAATATTAGGCCCCAAATTCATTTGTATTTGGGGCGTCGACAGCACTGCCTGTTAAAGAGATTACTATTACTTGTTTAGCTTCACGATTTATTCCTAGCGCAAAACTCTTTTGCCTCGTCCGCTCCCATAGACTTGCACTAAAGATCTATTCTCGTTCTCCCATAACTTGTTTTCGTTCTCACATCCCTGTTAATCGGAAGGCTAGACCTAGGAAAAGGGCTTACCCTTTTCCTATCACAAAAGCACAGAAAACTTTTTGCTTTATGGCCAAGAATTTTTCCATGATCATACAGAGATACATTTCTTAAGGTCTCCTTGGGCTTTCATAGGCTTCATTCTAGCTATATGGCTATCAGTTAGGTTAACCAAGTTAATAGCCATATAGCTTTCACACTCCGTCTATAAACCTTTGCCTTTGTTTTCCATTATAAGTTGCACAAAAACCAGAACAAGTTCAAGACGCGTGGCTCAACATATTTGGTTATTTCAACAGTAACCATTCGTCTTCGTGCCTTACCACATTTTAAACTTCTTATAGTATTTTTAACTTATTTTATATTGATTTAGATCAAGATTTAGCGTTTCACTGCTACTTGAAACAGAGGCATTGATCATATTTATTTATCATATGTCTTTAAACAATTCCGCCCATCGCTGCAAAACTTTTATTAAGAATGTTTTGAACTACGTATATCTATCGTACAAAGTGTACCTAATAAAAGAATTTAGAATTTATTATTGATAAAAAAAAGTAAATAATAAGTTCAAATTAAAATTGTATTGTATTGTATTGTATATTGTACTTAATAATATAAAGATATATTTTTATTTGTTAATAATGTTTTTGGAAGTCTTAAGAACATTTATTATAAGGCTATCGTTTGGCCTTTGAAAAATGTACACCCTAATGTAGTTTTGATGTTATCGAAAGTACTATAAAAGAGTCTGGTGTGGTTTTCGTTCTATAGAAATTAATGGTCGTATGACCCTGTGACGAATCGCCGCTTTCGGTTAAGGTACTACTTCGTTTAAGTGATTCGACATTGATAAAGGTATGATAAGTTATGTTTGCTTATAAACATATAGAACATATGCACACTTTATAAATATTTTTTTCTAAATCGTAAAACTTACTTTAGGTAATAGCAGAGAAGAGTCCGTAAAGACTTATAACTTTCTAAATCAAAAATGTAAGGAAACTAAGTAAATAATATTTTAAACGCACGTTTAAATTATTTTGATTAAGACCAGTGTAGTTTAAGGTCAGACATGGCGCAAAGGCACTAACTGCGACTGTGAAGGCGATAGGTTTGGACTTGAGTTTTTTCTCACTTTTTGCTCTAGTAACAAGATTTGTTCCGTCACTCAAAACGCAATGTCGGGATAGTGGGGAACGGAAATGTCTTAATGTGAACGGAATGTTTTAACACTACGTTCCCTCTGCCTACTCTGCTATGTGCGGGGCACAGCGTGAAGTTAAAAAATAAAAAAAAAAACAGTGTCCGGAAAAACGGCAATAAAAGTACATTTAGTAACTTAAATTTAGTGATTTAAAAAGGGACGATGTATTTAAGTAATGCTTAAAATTCTCCGTAACCCTCCTCGCAACCATATTTGTAACACGGAAGTGAATTTAAAACAGGGGTTTATGTCCATTTGACACTGCTTTAAAATAGCACGTTTTTATTCCGGCATTTTTATTAGCCCTCTTTTCCTCTTTGTAACGGGATGCAGAGTTCTACCCTAATAACAAAATTTATTTAAATTCTTAGAAGAACATTCTATCTGTCCTTTGTTCCGAAAGACTTAAGTGTGCCGGTTAGAATTTCTACTTGCGCTCATTGAAATATATTTTCAATTTGTATTCAGATGCAGTTATCTGTTTATGTCGTTTTCTTTTTCTTTTAAGCATAAATGCTAAAGAAGAGATTATCAGAGACACTAAATACTATTAATTATTATTCAGTTGTGTTGTCTCTGCTTCCCCGTAATTAAGTACTAGTGGAGTTTACTATGTACCCTTCCCAAGGGACAGGATGCTGACACCGGGGCACATAAAATATTCACGCCCTAAAACCCGTTAATTGTGACAATTTAAATATCAGAATATTAAATGTGAAATGTATTCTTATTAAATATCTATTTACTTTTACCGCTTTCACTTGTTGTTAAAAACAGGTACTTATTAAATAAAAATCAATTCTTGAACAGTTTAGTAAGGAAATGATTCCTTGCTTATCTAACTATAGGGTGGTCGCAAGAGGGATAAGTGAGAAATCGTATTCTTCCTTCGTCCAATTATTTATATATTAATTGGGCTAGTAACTGAAATTTATTTCAATAGGAATTAAATAAATAATATGCGTCTTGTAAATTTAAGATTAAGACTAGAGTAGACTAGATATTTTAAAAGTAAATTTTTTTCTTCAGCTTCACGCTGTATCCCGCTAGCATTAGGGTAAGCAGAGGAAGCCTAGTATTAATACACACCACTCTCTGCACAAATTCTAGAGGCACTGCGTGTTTAGTGGCGGAACTCAACGCCGCGCTTTGCGCTCGACACCGGAGCGAAGAGATGAAAATATTTAATTTTCTCAAATGGGAATCGAAACCACAACTACTCGAGTTTACTATCACACTTTGTGCCCGGCCTCTAAAATTAACATGAAAAATACAAAATTTAATTCTTTTTAATATTAATCTGCTCATAATCCGCAACCGACGACATCACTGCAAACAATATCTCTGCAAATTAATCAAAGTTTGAAATGATTTAAATATTGATTTAACTCCAGTAAGTAGCGGGGCGGGCTAGCGGGCCAAATATTTGTTGTAGGCAAACAGCAATATCGTTGTGCCTCCGGGGCATCCCCGCTTCCGTATTTCAATCCCGCCCGATATGATAATGACGGATTCCCGTAGTGATTGCTGATGCGTGCTTGAAACAGCTTTGTTGCGGATTTATTGCAATTTGTGCGGGCTTTTAATGGAACGCTCTGCAAATACAGTCGTACGTATTAAATGCTAAGTGATTTTGTACGTAGACTTCGTGATATATCTTTCTATGATATTCTTGTTGAGGAGCTTTCAGTTTAAAGAAAATTAAACAAGAAATTGATTTATATGTATAGTTATAAGTAATTAATTCGACTAAGGCCCGTATTTATACACCGCTCTCAACTCTGAGATCGATCTTGAGGTGCCATTTTCATTCATAAATTATATATCTATCAATTAAAACTGTCTCTGATATAATTATTTTAAGTGAAAATTTTATCAAAGTTTAAATTTTAATAGGAAATATTATACCATTGTGAGATTCTCTCTAATTACTTGTCAGTTGTCACTTTTAATGAGAGCTCTAATTATGTTTGGTTATCTTAAACTTTTGTTTTTAGCCTCAAAGTATGCAAAGGTACTTTATTGATGTATTAATTACACTTTACGTTCACGCAAATTATTCTATTCATAATTTATATTATATTTACAATAATAAATAAATATTTGAGGACGTCGTGGCGCAGCAGCACAGTGTCTAACTGAAATGATTTATTATTTTTAATTCCACGTACTAGTAACAAGAAGTAAGTTCCACTACTCAACGAACTCAGTTCCACTTCTCAACGCGCTGTCTTAAAAATTCTGAATGGAATGGAGTGTCTTAACGCTAGATTAGGTACATACAGCAGGAAGCATTTTTTTTGTCCATAATAAATAAAAGTCAAACGATAACAAATTATTCTAATAACGTAAACCAAGTTACAAATTAGTATATGAATGTCTGTATAATATACATGAACCGCACGCATTAAGAAAGTTTTAATGTGCTATTAAATATAAACTGCATAAACTAAAATAAATAACGACAAACGGAGAACTTAGAACTTTAAAATAAGCTTAGAGAGTCATATATTAAAATTAACTATAGTTTCTAGTGTATAAAATATCGAAGAAAATATTATAAGAGGGTGAATTATAGGATAATCGTTAAGCTTGTTGAGTGTCGTCTCATCAAAGTTTGCGGGTACGGCTTTGGTAATGAAGACTTATGAGTCTAGCAAGTAGAAATCTCTTGGAACCTTCATTTTCCTTATTAGGGCTGAGTAGAAAATTACGTTGACACATTGATATTTCGTTCTTTTTTAATTATAATCATTAGTTAACCAGAATTATGTGCAAAAATATACTACAATTATTACCTACTTAGATGAATTACAAAAATATTGTGATACTAGACTATTACAAAACTGTTTATGTCTACAGATATTGTAATTTTTATATTTTAGGTATTATATTTTTTGTCTCGATTTAAACAAGGGTTTTATTTGTTAGTTCTTTTGCTTATCTATATTTTTTTTTATTAACGGGACAGCAACGTCTGCGCATATGGGTGTACCAAATTATAAATTTTCTTAGTTTTTATTTTTAATAATAATTAAAAGTATTTTTAATTTTTATTTTATTTAAGAAGTTTTAATTGACGTCATAAATCTTAAGCTTGACAGTAAAAAAATGATTGATATGGATGCAAAATTTTATAAAAACTTATTGGGGCAACTAAGATATCAATTATGTGGAGGGTAATTATTAGCGCCTCATACCTCAAAAGGAAAAAACGAAACACTTTATTGTCCGTCTGTCCGTCTATCAAGATCGCGTGGAAGTATCAACTTAATTTCAAATATTCAGCCCTACCAACACAAGGAGCACAAAAATAAAGCATTTGGGTCAACGCAATCAAAAAATACAAGCATTTATGCATAGTTTTTGTTATATATAGGTAAGTTACCGTGGACCAACAGTTATGAAATATGCCAAGATGTAAGAACTTACAATAAAAATAAAGGAAAAAAAATCAAAAAGTGAACATTTTCAGGCATTTCATAATAAAAGGACATTACAAACTTATATTTGTAGTTGTGTATAGTTAAGAAAGTTATATTTTTTTGCTGCGTAATAAAAAAATATATTTCCCTATATAGAGTATAAAAAAATAGAAATAAAATGTTATCAGACAGATAGATAACTATAATAAACTTATAATTGAAGATATATTAGGGTAGACAGAGGTAATCTAGTGCTAAGACACTCCGTACCCCACTTTAGTTCATTCCCACGACTGGGAATCGAACCCACAACCGCCACATTATAGTCACACGCTTGTGGCCCTGCACCACGACGGCCTCAATAATCATCATAAAATAAAACCATGTAAAATATCACATAATACTAATTTGACATTTGACTTTGACTGCGGCGTTCAGTTCCACCACTCAACACGCAATGCCTCGTAAATTCGGCGAAAAGTGAGGAACGGAGAGTCTTAGCTCTAGGTGCCCTCTGCCTACCTAGATATATGTGGAATAAATCGTGAAGCTAAAAAAATAAATAAAACATTTGACTTATCGACTCTATCTATAAATAAACTCCTAACACATATAAACCCCTTTTGCCGGTACTTATCGGGGTTTTAATGCGTTGTACATCGTTCCACGTGAACGAGTATGATTCATCACAGCCCATTCACAAAGATCCCTGGATTCAGACGTGGTTTTATAGGGATGTGATGTCGAAAGTAAATGATAATCGATATCTATTTAACACGAGCAGCCGTCGTGGCGCAAGATCAGAAGTGTAACTGTAACACGACGGTTGTGGGTTCGATCCGTATTCGAGGGAAGGAAATATTATTTATTAATATTTTCGTTTCGTCGCTCTGGTATCAATGCAAAAGCACAGCGTTTAGTTCCGCCACACAACGCGCAATGTCTCGAGGATTCAGCTAAAAGTGGGGAACGGATTAGATTCTCTCTGCCTAGCGTGAAGCTATATAACACTTACTTTGATAACATTCTTCTTTGTCAAGGTACAATATGGCACAATATATTAAAGCTCATACACTGAAAATTGAAAAGAGGACAAATATTCTTTCTAATTTATATAAGTCTTAGTACACTTAAGTATTTTAAAATCAAATTATCTGTATTTACATTAAACTTTGATTGATTTTAAAGCCAGTCGTGGCGCAACAAACACAAAGTGTGACTGTAAACGCGACTGGTTGTGGGTTCGATCCCCACTGGAGGAAACTAAAAATTTATTTAAATTAAAATTTCCATTTCTTCTTTTTGGTGTCCAGGCTAAGCTCGGCGTTGAATTCAGACACTCACGCAATACCTCCAGAATTCGGCGGAACGTGGGGAACGGAGTGTCTTGCCACAAAGTTGTTTCTACCTAATATGATTTATTTGATTAATATTAAAATTTTGTCTAAAATAACATCGTAGCAACCTGACCACAACGCCAGCACTAAATTCGACAGATCTCGTCGGCGACGCGTCGACGGATTACCGTGATTTCCCAGGGGGCTCGGACGGGAAAGACACCTTGGTTGCATTCACATTATTACTTTCCCATACTCCGCCCGCACTCTGACAGCTGCGTCGACGTCTGAGATGTGTAATTATTTCCTTTAATTATTATTTGTACGACTTACGGTTGAACGCGTTTGTCAGCCTTTATTGATTCGCCTTTATTGATTTTACCCTTACTGGTTAAGTTTAATAAGTATATTTATGTTTTAATTATTTTTTATCTTAATTAAATATTATATCTTATATTTTTTGTAATCTATGGCAGCTAAGATTTTAAGATTTTTATATCTTAGTGTGCTAATAGGTTCACGTAGTTCTTCAGGTACTACTCAAGTGCGTACATTATCCTAGGTTTCTCGATTCCACGACTTGTACATAAAGAAACATTAATTACATGTTTTTCAGCTTCACGCTGTATCCCGCACACAGCAGGGTAGGCAGAGGGAACCTAGTGTCAAGACTCTCCGTTCTCTACTTACCGCCAAATTCTGGAGATATTGCGTGCTGAGTGGCGGAATTCAACGTCGCGCTTTACTTCAACACCAGAGCGAAGAAATAAAAATATAAATATAAATAAATATTTCACTTACTCGAGTGGGGATCGAACCTACAACCAGTTGATTTTACAGTCACACCTTGTGTCCCTGCGCCACGACTGGCCTCAAATGTAAAATCATACATGTAAAATCGTACCTTTTTATTATTATTTTACTAAACATCTATAAGTAAATAATAGAAGATTAAAAAATACTACAAACTCGTTTCTCGTTAAAAATATAGCAATGCAGCATATTGATGTTTGTGATGAAAATGAAAACATCGGTGTCCACCCTCTCCGAGGCGACGACAATGCATCACGAGGCGACATCCGGCGGAAGTGGCGTAACGAGGCCGTTGTTCCGAAGGCCCCCCCTTCCCCTCCTGTCTACTTTTCCATAGAGCCCTGCAGAGATTATTTTCGGTTATTCATTGCTCAATGCCATGGTGATGAATGCGAGCTCACATTAATATGTCCGCGGGCTCTCTTTGAATACTTTGTATAAAAGATTGAAAAGCAATATCTCAATTAACGTCATTATCAAAAGAAATTTGGTTTAATTGGACATTGAGTTTCTCATATATGTATGCATATTATATCACGTTTCAACACATCTAGTGTCAAGATACTCCGTTCTCTACTTGCCGCTACAGACACGTTGCATGTAGAGTATATAAATAATAAAAAACATATACAACATTTTATTATTATTAGTAAAGCAATGCAAAACTTATACAGCGTCCACTCATTATGTGAGTTAGTAAAGCTTCTTAGTTCTCTAAGCTTGTCTAATTGGCGCTTTGAAGAGTCGCAAGTATGAAATGATAGCCTCGTTAGGTTTATTTCTATTCAAAAATATATTTCCATTTAAAAGCAGCAAAGGTACGTATTATTAGTAATTCTTTGTTTAAATTACTATATTAAATTGTCTACATAACAGAAAAAAAATCTATTATAATATAACGAACATTTTTTTTATTCTGAAGTTTTTACAGGTAAACGTTGTACGTTGTACGTTGCTTACATATTTTTTGAATACTTTTGTGAATAAATATGGTTTTTTATTACAATTTGTGTCAGTGAAAAATATGTTTTTTTATCACAATTTGTGTCAGTGAATAGTAATTGAAATGAATTGAAAGATTTAAAATACATAAAATACATATAAATCCATTTTGTAAAACAACGAATAAATTGGTACAATAATAGTAATAGAGGCCGGTCGTGGCGCAGCGGCACGAGGAGTGACTGCAAAACCGACTGGTTGTGGGTTCGATCCCCACTCGAGGAGATGAAATTTACTTAAATTTATATTTCCATTTCTTCGCTCTGGTGTCGAGGTTAAGCGCGGCGTTGAGTTCTGCCACTCAACACGGAATGCCTCCAGAATCCGGCAGAAAGTGGGGAACGGAGTGTCTTAACACTAGGTTCCCTCTGCCTACCCTGCTGTGTGCGGGATACAGCGTGAAGCTAATTTTAATAGATATAACTTTCCCGAGATCGAAGAATATTTTTTAATGCGTTTTTTTTTTGTTTTAGTGTAGCTTAACGCAGCTTCATAACAAAAAATATGGATCCATTAATACCAACCAGTTGCCGTTTGTTACACGGACAATTTGTAAAACTGCTTTTGCGGTCTTAAATAAATTAGATCGTTTCATTTGAAAACTCAGCACGATATAAAAAAGGGTTCACGAGACCCTACAGCGACAATAAAATCGGATTAATCCAAAATTAGTGATTTAAAGCTTAGCTGTATAACTTGTTTAAAATCCTAACAGAGTGAGCAAGGGAATATTGTCTATTGATTATAAAAAGTTGAACATATAAAGGTTTGATAATTTATTATAATTGTGCGTCACTGTGGCGCGATAGAAAATAGTAGACTTACGCCCAATATTAATAACCTATCTCCAACGTCAATCTTAGATTGCTTCATATATCTATCCAATCTAGAGATTGGATAGAAATACGTTACACAGGTTGTTTGTGACTCTGAATGTGAATAAGTATAACACTAAATCGAAATACAATTTTAATGCAATTAGTAAAACTATTGGTTCTAAATTTTAATGATAACGGATAATTAATGGAAATAGTAGTATAAACAGAGCAAAAAAAATAGGAGTATAAATAATTTTCAACTTCGACAACTTCGCCGAAGTTGAAAAGTAAGCCACTAGTTATTACTAAATCAATACAATTTTGAATTCAAGAGGTGGGTATCTCAAGAAACAAATGTCGTACTATATATTATTTTATATAAATCTAAAAAAAGAAAAACACAACCATTTTAAACGTTTAACAAAAATACGAATATTCAATTTTTCCAATCTCATCTGGCATCACTATCATCAAACGCTTGAGGCCACGAATCAGCTGTAATTAAATAAAAAATGTCAATATTTATTCTAATAATAGTATTTCATTTCAATCTGGTCTGAATCTATGGACGAAGCTTTCATAAGCAAATAAATTAATTGTTTTTGATCGTCAAAATATGACAGGTGCTCCCGTTATATTTTTGTGTTTGAATAATTATTACGTTGAATAGTAAAATTTGCAAAACTTTCACCTACGACGGACTCAAGTGAAAATACTAAAACTTTTGCTTACCTATATCTATCAGCTATCTGGTTTGTAACTTATTTTTAAATCAGATATATGTTTAGATATTTGATCGGTGACCTCTTCAGGTGTAAAACTCATTGAGGTGACATTGTAAACTCTTCTTTTTAACATTTCAATTGGAACTTCTAAGAAGTCTGGTTTCAGATAGCATTCAGAGAGGCCTTTGCGAAGTACATCATGGAAAATTGATATAGCGTAATCTGGAAATGATATATACTGATTGTACCGTAGTCTAAACGTACTATTAAAAACATTAAAATGATCTTAATTAACACTCAATAAACATTTAAAATTTCGTAGACTATCCCGGGGTGGTGCCCATAGTGGCTAGTGATACTTATTACACCTGTTGTCATTCCGCCAGGTAGATCACTTGAAATAACACCTGGAAGACAACGTTCCCAGGTTCGTCTGCCTTTCCTGCTATGTGCCGTAAACTTAAAAGCATAGATACACAGTGAGAAGCTAAAAAGAAACAAATATTTAAGCAACTGCTGAAGCTGCTACTATGAACATAAAAAAGTGTATTATATTCAATTCAGCTAAGCCAGATAGCCAATTTTGTTCTCCCATACTAATAAATACAGTTTTATGACGCAAAGCCTTTTATCTCTCTTTCCAAGCAGGCGGAATCGGCAACGCTATGTCCAAAGATCTTTAATAGTATAAGGCTATGAAATTATTATAATTGTTAATTTAAAATTAATGCTATTTAAAAAGTGTTTTAATTTATATACTAATTAAAATTTGATAGTTAAAAGAGAAATTATTATTTTGTTTTAATTATAATTAAATTTAATTTAAATTGTAATTATAATTACAATTTAAATTAAATTTAAAATATAATTTTTTAATATAACTTCTGAATTTCACAGGATTGGCATATTTTAGAGAGCTTACGCTTGGTTCCGCCAGACAGGGGACTAAGTCCAACAAACGGAACGAAAAAAAATTTTTGCATTCTTTCGAGTGACAAGTAAGCTTTATATGTAGCGTCAAATGTTTCTTAACGACGTTTCATATAGTAATCATATTAATATAAGTAATTAATTTTGATTCTTTAACATAAAGAAAGAAATAAAATAAACAATATTATTTTTTAATTAATAGAAAAAATAATTCCAAAAATATTTTCTACAGCTTGGAAAAGTGTAAAAGCGACAAGAGGGGATGGAAAAGCTGAGGAATGAGGTAGAGGACGGGGGAGGATGTAAACACAAAGGTTGTGCAAAGCCGGCAGTCACGTGGCGCGTTCGCCGGGGGCGCATCACTCTTAAGGGTGGTATCGCTACAAGTACCAATATAAACATTGAAAACATCATCGGTTCAAATAGACACGTGAAGCGTTTCAAGTGAACACATTATATCTGATGAACTAATTGCGTTTTACAAAGTGTATACAATCCTTAAGAGTGATGGCCTCCGAAAAGTTAAAAAATATATATTATGTAGGTATTAAAATATAATAAACATAGTTCGTAGACTCTTTAAACTGATTTGTCTCTGTAACAACAAAAGAGAATTTGTATTTAATACAACAACCAGTCTAAAGAATATCAGTATAAGGCATATCAAACTAAATTAACATATCTAGTACATATGAGTAAATAAATTTAAATTTAGGATAATTCATCTTAGTTATACATACATATATCGTCGTGTATAGTTTACATGTGATTGCGGTAAGTTTTTCATTGTTTCCTGAAATCTCTATGTTTGTAATTAAGGCATGTTATATGTACGTACAAACAAACAAGTTTATTTCAATGTAAGTCACTTTTAATAGCACGTAACGCATGGTTAACACTTCAGCATGATTTTATTACTTTATACCACAATTTATCGTTTTATACTATACGTTGCCTTCATTTTTATAATCATAAACAAAATATTGTATTTTTAGGGTTACCTGTCGGACTTTGTTTAGTACAGAATTTAACATTGTGCTTCTGTTTTTTAATATATAAAATGAATTTATTTGTTAAAAACTCTACCTTTGTGTAGGTTGAATTTAGAATAATGTTATAAAAGCGAAATATTTTGTTTCTTGTTTATTGTTATAAACAAATAATCTCGTAATAAATAATTTAGCAATAACGAAATTTAGTAGAAGTTTTTTATTAATCTATACATATAATAAAACTTTAACTCATCGCCGTCTGTACATGGAAGATATAATATGAGAAAATCTATTCTTGGGGGTATTTGTCATAGTAGAACTCAGAACAATGATTTTGAATTTTTTTTACTGCTTCTCTGTTTGTTTGTGTGTTTGTTCACTCTAGTTAGAGAAACGGTTTAACTGATTTAAATGCAGTTTTCACTGTCGTATTTTGGCATCCCTTAACATCTAGTTCTTGCTGTTCTTTATAAATAAAAAACTTATGTCAATATAAAGAATTGCATGCGACAATATTGCTACAAATTAATATTTTATTGAATTGGCTGAAACTTTAGCTATCGCGACCTCGTAAAATATTTTTTAGCATTGAATAAATTTATAAATTTAAAAACTTGTCTTTTTCTCGTTTTAAATTAAGAATAATTTTTAAACTAATACATTTAATTATTCACTTAAATTGTAAATTCTTAACTTTTTATAAGTATAAAAACGACGTATTTGTATTGGGTATGACGAGAAGCTTGGTGTGAAAAGTTCAAAAAATATTTAATGTAATCGTGTAATATTTTTAATCAATTTTTTTTAGTGTCAAAGCTGTATAAGTGGTTATGGCTCTCATTCCATATTTACCTATTTAACGGTATGATATTTATTACTTTTCTGTATTAGCTTCACGCTGTATCCCGCTTGTAGCAGGGAGAGAGCCTAGTGTTAAGACAACCCGTTCCCTAATTTCCGCAGAATTTTCAAGGTATTGCGTGTTGAGTGACTTAACTCAACGCCGTTCTTTGCCTGGTCACCACAGTGAATGAAAATAAATTAAATATTTCATTTCCTCAAGTGGGAATCAAACCCACGAGGTAGACTTTTATAAATATACAAAAAAAAAAACCGAAAACTAAAACTTATTGATATCAAATCAGCTTCACGCTGTACACCGCACTCAGCAGGGTAGGCCGAAGGAACCTAGTGTTAAGGCACTCCGTTCCCCACTTTCTGCCGAATTCAGGAGGCATTGCGTGTTGAGTGGCGGAACTCACCGCCGCGATTTGCCCCGACACCAGAGCGGAGAAATGGAAATATAAATATAAATAATTGTTTCATCTCCTCGAGTGGGGATCGAACCCACAATCAGTCGATTTTGCGGTCACACTTTGTGCCTCTGCGCCACGACTTTCCTTTCTTTCACGACTTTTTATTAAAAATATATATATTTGAAAAAATTGTTCATATATATAATCGTTTGGCTATAATACAGAAATAAATTAAAGCAAGCGAAGCCGCGTTTGAATCTCTAGTACATATAATTATAAAAACACGAATGTTTTCGTAATTTCGCGAACGGATCGTTAGTACTAATATATTTCATAGCAATGAAATTAACAAATCAAACTGTTTAACTTTTTTTATGTCGTCCATATGAAAAAAGCTATCTCGGAGTTCTTAGTATCCAACATGATTTTACATTATGAAGCTATGATTAATGTACCAGACAAAGGCTTAGATAGAACAATCAAGTGATTATAAAATAATTGTATTTTTTTATTTAAAAATATAAAAACGAGTAATCAAATATATGGACATTATCCAATACATTTTAAATAATGCAGCTAAGGAAAATCTCTTTGTATATAAATTAATTACTTTATTATAAGTAATCAAATATTAATTTGTTTATATATTAAAACAAAAATCAATATAAAAAGCTTTTTACAACCCTCGTCTAAGCATCCGGGACTAATTTAATAAACATCCCCAGTAACGGGCCAGCAGCATACGTCAAAAATTGTTTGTGTCGGCAGAAACTTAATAGATAAATTAAATTTGGCTTAATTTATTCAATTTGGTGCAATTGCGACGGAACAGAGACAATGGCAGCGAGGCGAGGGCGGGGCCACGGCCGTCCCGCCCGTTTGCGCTCACCTGTAAACGTATTAACATAGACCTTATTCAAATCCATAGTTATGACTTTGTTTGTATCTAGCTATATATACGAGTATATATGAGAGGGTATGCGGTATTATCGATTGATTGAAGCTTTTGATAGTTGGTTCAATCTATAATAGTTACCGGTTTTAAATAGTCCATTCATGATTCAGCTTCACGCTTCATCTCGCAGCTTAGTTTTAAGACACTCCACTCTCCACAATCCATTCAATTCTGGAGACGTTGCGTGTTGAGTGGCGGAATTCAACGCCGCGACATCAGAGCATTGAAATATTCATTTACATTTATATTTTCATTCCTTTACTCTAGTGTTGCGGTAAAGCGCAGCGTTCAGGTCCGCTAATCAGCACGCCATGCTTTCAAAACGAACGGTGGAAAATGGGGAATGGATTGTCTTAACACTAGGTTCCCTCTGCCTACCCTGTTACTATACTTATTTCCTCGAGTGGGAATCAAACCTACAACTTATCGTGTTTGAAGCCACACGCTTGTGCTATATATAAGGCAAATTTAAATTGCGTTACCGTCTTTTTGCATGTGATGTAGTGAACTACTAAAAAAAACTTGTTTAATTTATAAAAAATAAAAAAATTAAAACAACACGATAGTGCTAGTAAAAGAGTCGTTGAAATTTTCCCTCGGCCGTTTAAGGAACGTGATATTTATTGCATTTCGAGAGGAACCGCTCGAGTGGCGTCCCCGAGGAGCGATCGGTCGGCAAACAGTGATACGTCGCGGAATCACGGCGATCGTATTTGTTTCTTATTGAAGCTCTTAGGAAAATAAACTTTGGTTATTGCTTTTTCCCCAGCCTTCTTTCATATGTAGAAAAGTTTGTATGTATGTTGTTTTTTTTTAAGATGGTTTTGTGTAGTGATATAAATAGGATATTTTTTCCAAACGGTTGTAGCTTCTAAAACTTAAAATAATAAGAAAGTTTCGTGTACAATCGCCACTGAATTGTCACCTAAACTAGAATTTTGCTTTCACTTAGTTTTTATGTGCTAAAAATGATATGGTATTTTTTTATTTATAAAATCGTATGCTGGAAGTACTTGAAAAGTGATAAACAACTTTAATAATATCTTTTTATGTTTAATGATGAATATTAAAGAGGGTGTAACAATTCAATAAACTCCTTCTAACATTCGCTTGAGTTCACAATTTTCTATATTAAATCTGCACACCGTTTCGGAGTGGGTGAGTTGCTATGATACCTCAGAGAAGTTAATAAGTCATAAATAGAAGCGAGAGAGAGATGGCCTGATAGGTGCGCCAATG
Source organism: Heliconius erato x Heliconius himera (assembly GCA_013421005.1). Classification (NCBI taxonomy): domain Eukaryota; kingdom Metazoa; phylum Arthropoda; class Insecta; order Lepidoptera; family Nymphalidae; genus Heliconius; species Heliconius erato x Heliconius himera. The sequence continues at coordinate 7,247 of JAATLQ010037650.1, read as the reverse complement.
TGTGGGACAGAGAGGGAAGCAACCCCCAGGTATAGGTGGTGGACTGGTGAGAGGCAATCGAGCAGAAAAAGTTGATTTTGCATAACTTCAACGCTACGTCCATAGAGATTAATGAAATATTAAAGTTTCATCAGTAGTAGATTTATTAATTTCTATATATCAATAATGGACGGAGAATAGTGTTACGTCACTTAGGATTTCAATTGGTCAAAAATTCTGTTAAAGTGAAACGAACAAACAAACTAACTGGAACTGGAATAATGACAGTAGTACCTGTATTTCTTGAATATCATCTCGCCACTTATTAATTTGTGAAATTCATTTGATAGTTCAATGTAATTATTTGTAATTTCTTTATTTAAAAGATGTGATATTTAAATGTAAAATTATAAGAACTTATAACGTGAATATACTAAAACAAAATAGTGAATAGAATAAAATTAATGTTTACAATATTTGAGTCTTTTGAGACTCCGTTGCAACTAGCTTATTAACACATTAGGCACGTTTCTCTCTCCGACGGGATTTTCTGCGCGATTGATGACATTCACTGTTCAAAGATTTACTAAAAAGCATTATTATATTTAAATTTTTATTATGTGTATATACTTTACATTTCGGATAAATGGAGAGATATCTATTTTTTATAAAGATAATAAAGATTAAATTAAACATAATAAATATAAATCAAAATAATTGAACATATAGATATATGTATCTATATATTTTGAAGCTTAGTGGGAAACAGAAACATTGCAATTACAGAACGATCTAATCTCTAATATATAAAATATCAATTTAAAAGGTTTATTTTACATAATTTTTAATTTTTCATAAGCCTATTCGGTGGCTAATTGAAATATTTATTGAGATCGTTTTTGTTAAATAACCTGTTTTCTTGTAAGTTACGAAGATTTGTCTTTAGGTACATGATTTATCTGTTACCTACTCACTTTATCATAAAGTATATCCCAAAATTTCAGTTAAATAGAAAATGTAATTATAAGTTATGAGATGTTTTTTTATAGAATCATAAAGCATATATAACCCTACCTGGTTATACATGCTACTCAACGGGATAATAGCCTCTATCTCTTTGCTGACAGATAAGCATTCTTTTGTCAAAATTTTTCGTGACTTGCCTGCATAATTATAGCTAAATGTCGTTGTTCAATGTTTAATTTTGTATTGTAATATGCGGGTGATTGTATTTAATCCCATAACATCACCGAAATGAGAGAACAATTTAGTATAATTTAATATGATGTAATTATTTTTTTTATTGATATATGCACTGTCTACAAAAGTAGCAGCACCCAGCCTTGGAAGAAGCGATAGTGTTATCATATCACGATCAGTTTGGTGATTAACAAAGTGTTCAACCTGAAAATGTGCCTCATAGCATAGGACGAATATTCCATTTCACGTACTCGATGTTCCGAGGTTTTCACCAATGCTGCTTCCATATTAATATTTGAACAGCTTGTTTTTTGGATGACCGTTCGGTTACTCAAAAAAAATCTTCGAATAAGACATCTTCTACTAGTCCAATCACTCTGACTTTCCGTCAAAGTTTCGTTAGTTTTGAAATATATTGCAGATGTTGTATAACGCCCCGTTTTTAAGAAAAGGAGGTTATCAAATCGACTGTATTTTTTTTTATATCGCCAAAACTCTCAAATGACAGTTTATTGTTTTTTTGACAGTTGATAAAAATCAAAATCAAAAAATCAAAATTTTATGTTAATTTTGGCAAACCTATAGAAACTATTGAGAATACTACTACTTACTGATTAAAAGGCAATATTTAACGAAATTAATGTATATTTAGTGAGATCAGTCGTAGCACACACCACAAACAGCGCACCTGTTTGTGGGCCCGAAGAAATGAATTCCTCGAGTGGGATATTTAATATTTTTTTTTTCTTCGTTTTGATGTCAAGGCAAAGCGCGGCGTTGATTTCGGCCACTTAACAGGTGTTTAGAATATATCTTCGGTACTAAATTAATAATTTTACATATTAAAAGTATTTAACTTACTTTGTTGACGAATCACCTATCGTGACACAGTATTGAGATTTAGAACCATGTTCAAGTAAAGCTGTATCACCCCTTGGATTGTAAAGTGGTAACGTTAAAAGCCGATAAGCGCTGAGAATGCTTTTTGAAAGTAGTCGATCGCTGTTAAGTGCTCGCCGGCTCGCTCTTAAAGCAAAAGGATACTTAAATATCTTGAAATGTATGGAGAAAAGGTAAACTTACAAATTATTATTTTAAACTTAAATGCTGGTTTCAATTTGTGAAGAAAATCTCATTTGGATTTGTTTGATTGAATTGATCTTTTAGGTAAACTCATATTTATTTTGATTTAAATCTCTTTTGTTCTTGTTACTTACTGGTCATACGTAGTAAGTAGTTGTCGCCAATTTGTTATTACCTACATCTGTAGTTAGTGTTCATATAGTGATTTTATATATGTGTTAGTTTTAATATCTATCTAATATTAAAAAAAAAACTATTATTGAGTGACTTAGATACAGTGCATAGAATGCTACTGGATTTAGACAGTTCAAATTTGGCAGGTAAGTTAAGAAGTGTAAGGAAGCACTAGGAAAGGATTCCTTTAAATTCCTTTAGGGACGGGAAAAAGAGGCTTTTTTATTTTATGTCTTAACGTTCAAATAACAAACAAAGTTAAGTCAAAATTAGGTGTCAGACTATTATACGATTAATATCCTAATACTAGTCTTATTAATGTAAGCAAATAATATAGATAAGAAATATATGTAGATGTAATAATTTATGTTTATTTACCAATTCAGGATATTTAATCCAGATTATTACTTAATGTCTTTTATACGTATAAATATATAAAAAAACAACAATTATCATAAACTGTGTTAAAATAAATATATTTTTTCATTTATTACAGTAAGTATAGACAAACCAGCTTTTCCTGCAGCTTCGCCTCCATGGTAAAATGGAAATAGCTAGAGTTGTTATACTATATGATACATTTTAAGTACCCGAGGTAATTATGACTGCAGACTGCTTACATCGAAACGATTAACACGATGTAATATTGCATATTGCATTCTTCGTAAAATAGACTATTCAACACAAAAAAAATCAATTATGTTCACCTAGTTCCTGAGATAGCGTGTTCAATCCAATTTCACACAAAAAGTACAGAACGTATTTAAATTAAACTTTACAGTCATATAGCTTATACATCAGAATAATACATAGACTACATACAATTCATGTATAGTTTTTGTATAATTTGATTATAAAAATGACATACAAAAGGTTTTAGCGGGCGAAGCTGCTCTTGGGTCGCTTGTATTCCTATAAATTACTATAGACTAAATCCATTGTTGTGGATTTTTTAAATTGTCACTACTATTAAAATAAATATTTAATATATGTACAATTATATATTCAAGTTAAAACGTTTGCGCCAACAAATTCACGAAGTCAGCGTTTAACTAGATTGCGTTTTACCCCCCGCTGACGTTTCAACTCATAAAAGAATGCATTAATCAGAGTTAGAGAGGGTTGCCGCAGTTTGTCAAGCAGAGTTAGTCTGGATGTTTGATGATTATTGTGATGTACATTAGATGGAAAGTATGGCATCATTTAAATGTTGAACATTAAGATTTTATGATAATGGTTATATAAGACCAGTTGTGGCGCAGCCCGAAGGTTGTGGGTTCGATTGCCACTCGAGAAAATGAATTGTTTAATATCTCTGACTCTAAGAGGTCCGGTAAGGAGGCAAAGCGTTGCATGGAATTCCGTCAATCAACAAGCAATGCCTCCAAAATTCAGCGGAAAATGGAGAACGGAAGTGTCTTAATGGCAACGGAGTGTTAAGACACTCCGTAGTGCTGAGGCACTAGGTTCCCTCTGCCTACCCTGCTATGTACGGGATAAAAATTATTCGTAAGGGTATATACACTGCAAAAATACATTTAAATCGTCTTATAAATCAATATATTTTACGAAACCTTCCCAACAGTTTCCCTTGTGCCTTTGGTAAGCATTTTCTTAGCCAACACCAAAATATGTCTCTATATTTATACTTTTTAATAGATTTTTAGTATTTATATGATTGTTATTTAAATAATTTTATTAAGATAAAAACTATCATTTTATTTTTTCATTTTTTTTAGCTTCAAAATATATTTTATACTAGTGGGCACGCGCAGCTTCATCCGTGTGTGAATTCTAAAAAAACCACGAAACACGTGTTCAATAAAATATTCTTAACAGTCTGAATTTAATTTTTTATAAAAATCGGTGGCGATTTAAAGATTTTTCCATATAAACTTTCAACCCCATATTTGAACCCTTAGGGGATGAATTCTAAAAAACCATGAAATACGTGTTCAATGAAATATTTTTAAAAGTCTGAATTCCAAATTTTATAAAAATAGGTGGCGATTTAAATTTTTTACCATACAAACTTTGAACCCCTATTTCATCCCTTTAGAGTTAAAATCTTTCAAAATCCTTTCTTAGTGGATGTCCAGAATATGAAAACAAACATCTGCCCAAATTTCACGTTTCTACCATCAGCGGTTACGGCTCTGCGTGCGTCTTACCTCAGTCAGTCAGCACAAGTCCTTTTATATATATAGATATATAGATAGATATAGCAGAGTACAACAGAGGCCCTAGTGTTAAGACAATCCTTTCCCCACTTTTTGTAAAAAAAATATTTTTGTCTTGTTACCAGAGCGAAGTATAAATTAGTTTAGATTTTAACCGCCTTCAAAAATAAACATTCTTGAGTATATTGAGGCCTTCGTTCAGCAGTAGTATTGACAAAGGTATTACTCCTCTTCCCTTGGGCAAAGTGAACTGGCTTAATCTTATAGTACTTACTACTTCTGATCGCACGGCATGGTGGAAGAGCAAGAAGCTGGATAGTAGATTTCATAGAGCCCTGATAGGCGGCCTTATCGTGGAAACTGCTTCTTCGTACGACTGCACATTCAGGGATCTTTTCGGGGAAACTGACGATTTGTCTGTGCAATTATGGACGAAGCTATCAAGACAAGGAGCTATCTCAGATATATTATGAAAGATGGCTCTATCGACATCTATCGGGTGTGTCATCGATTTAGAGAGCCCTTCAGACATAATATTTCTGTCTGGTTGTTCTCATCTTGCTAACGATGAGTATTTGCATAGACTCATTCAAGTAGCCAAGATAATACTTGCCAACACTAGCAATTTGTTCTTCAAATGGCATTGGGAATTCGGAGGTATCCTACTAAAGAACCTCAGACCTCACATCTGTTTTTGAAAATAACAGTACTTTGCTCTACTGGGATCCATCTATTATTACCGACAGGTATATTGTTGTCAATACAACTGATATAGTACTAGTGGCGAGTGTAAACCGAGTGGAGATTATTGATTATTTTTTGCTATACCATATGATGATAATCTAATGACTGCTGAAAAAGAATCTAAATATTTGGATTTAGCCCACGAGATAATAGCCATGTGGGATGTCAATGTGACTATCATTGTATCGATAATGGCTTCGATTAACAGATTAATAGTAAAAAGCCTCGGCCAATATCTAAAGAAATTAGCCCTTAAGATGTTACATAGCTGTTCTTTCAAGAACTGAATGCAGAAGTAAATTTCTCTCTCTGGAGGCTTAGCCAATATTAATAATTAGCACGAAGAAAAAATACTTTTTCAAGTGTATTTTGTATATTTATATTTTTTTCTAAATAATTTTTTCTTCTATCTAAGTACTTGAAGAAAAGGATGGTACCACCGTGTCGCTTTTTTTCGACTTGGCACTGTTGTGTCCTCAGAATTGACTAAAGTTAATTTAGCTAACAAATTTAAACTTTTATATAAAATCTAATATTTGCTTAATTTTAAGTATTTAAAAAAAAATTAAATAATAAACATAACAATACAAAGTATGCAAATTACTGCTTGAATTAAATTTATCTGCGTGAATTATTTCCTTAGGTGGCATTAAGTAAAAAAGTCTCTACAGAAATATTTTTTTTTTACTATCCTTCTATAACGTTGAGATAACTGGATGTGGAGAAATTGTAGAATATTTGGTTGAATTCCAAATTCAAATCCTAGTGTTTTTTTTTCATTCTAAATGTATAAATAGCATTTTTTTTATATTAGCATTTAAACTATTTAAAAGAATAACAATTTTATGAAAACATTATACATATCAGGAAAATACATTCATTAAATGAAAATTTAATACTGTTATAGATAAAATATTATACAGATTTGCGTTCGGTGGACCGGGGAAACTTCATTTGTGAAATCCTTTAGCCGTGAAATGAACTCGGGCCGATGTCGATATTATAGCGAAGTCAGCAAACGTAAAGGCGGGGGTAAATGTTCTCTCTTCAGCATAAATTTGATCTCTTTTAAATTACCATTTTAACTTAGACTTTTTTATGTTGATAATTTTATAACAGTTGAATATAAAATTACGTGACGGCATTTTTAAAAGCTTTCGATTTTTTTAATGTTGCGATTGTCATTAAATCGTATAAGTTTATTTATTTATTACTAGCAGCCCACACGCGGCTTTGCCCGCTTAAACTTATAGTTATATTATAATAAAATATTTACTTAAATTGTAGCCTATGTATTTTTCCGATGTATAAGCTATATTATTGCAAAGTTTCATTAAAGCCCATTCAGTAGTTTTAACGTGAAATTGGAACAAACATCCTTCATTTTACTAAATATGTTAGAAGAACTTTCATGCATAGAATTTAATACTTGCTTTGAAACAGGTATATATGTAAAAAAAACACGCTATTTATAATAAAATCATAATAATTATAAAAATAACTTTAATTGTAATACTACTATGTCCTTGAATAGATTTGAATATTTAATATATTAACTACTTAATAAATAGGTATAAGGTAAAAGGGTAAAACCGGGGTAGATGCCCAGTTTTTTGTTACTTCATAGTTTTAATAGTATTATAATAATAATAATAATAAAGCCTTTATTAACAATCTTACACAATACTTTAACTTAACCTATTTATCACAAATAACTTATATTTAACTATCTGACACCAGCACGTGAAGATTGTCTTGCTTTCCAGCATAGGCCTCCCCTAGAGCTTGCCACTGAATGCGGTTCTGTGCTTGTCTGGTCCAGGTAATGCCCGCTATCCTCCTTATGTCATCTTCCCATCTGCGACGTTGTCTCCCTTTGTTCCTTTT